>LOJH01003555.1:0-12334 GCA_001685095.1 Ellobius talpinus | reverse complement strand
ACCCACCCCCACCTGGATGACCAGAGGCTTCCCAGCTGGGCTCTGGAGTTGGTCATCCCACTCCCTGAGTGTCTCTGGCCTCTTGCTCAGTGCAAAAGTCCTTCTGTTAACGGACAGTTCCAACCAGCAAACAACGGTGCTTCCTTCACAACCTCTCTGGCGTGGAGACCACTGGGCTCCTCTCTGCCTTCCGAGACATAGCTTTCAAAAGAATCGGATTTGTTCGCATCATGTCTATCTTCTTAATTCCTATGCACTCCTAGGCCCACTGCAGCCTGGATCAGCTCCCAATGCTTTCCCTGGAGGGCTTGGTCAAGGTTGCCCAGGACCCGTCTGACTGGCTCTTGGACTTTATCTTTGGAGTCTGGACACACTCCAAGCATCTGTCAGCAGTCTCTCCCAGGTCACCTTCTACCCCCTTGATGATCCTCTGCATGCCCTCCCTCTTTCCAGACTCCTAAATGCATGTGCTCCCTGGGGCCCTGGACTTCTTGTCTTCAATTCCCAGGTGGTTTCCCTCAGACCATGCATTTAAACAGCCTTCTCAAGGCTGCGATCCCAAACCCACCCATCCTGTAGATGGAGCTTCAGCCGCAGGTGCTACAGCCTTCCCGTTTCCTCCAGAGCCCCCACCCCCACCCCGGCCATCCCATGAGGGCCCCTTCTGATTCTGTTTTCCCCACAGCAGTCACCACCCCGGTAAGCTGACAAGGCGCCCCACCCCAGCTCACTCAAGCCTCTCTCCAGCACTTCTCCCTCTTCCTGTCATCTGAAATCTACACCTGTGGTGCCCTGGAGGCCACAACCCTTTCTCCACGCTCTGCTCAAGAGAGTGCCCGGACAGAAGTCAGCAAATTTCTCAGTTCCTACCCAAGTTCTTTCCATGTGGAGACCCTGGGTACACAGCCTGTCTTGCCCTGTCCTTCACCTAAGGGCTGTTTTCCCTCACTGTCTCCCTCAGTTTTAAATGTTGTCTATTTAAAGTGACCACCACTTACCACTTTTCTCTAAAGTAAACAAACCCTTTTTATGTTCTTTATCACAAGCCTATTTCCTTTATTTCTAATATCACAGCTTGAAATTGATTCTTCTTTGTTTAAAATTTGATTTGATCTTTTTTTCCCCAAGAACAAATATACATGTGTGAGAAATATAATACATATTTTCAAAATATATTCTTACTGGCTGGCATCAACTGCTCAGGTTCAGCAGCTGCACACCTGTCTCGGATGTTAAGATCAATTTCTTTGCATGTCTGTTTCACTCATCTTCATGTTGATGTTGACCCAAGAAAGCCCGCATCTTGCTACATACGACATCCATTCAGGATGCAGAGTGGTGCCTGCCATGGTCTGTTGGGCCTAAGAATGCGTGAGTGAAAGGCAGAAAGTGGAAGTTGGAGCCACCTGGCTCTCTCAACAGCTTCCTGCAGGAGATAGAACACCGGAGTTAGGAGTGGAGGAGGGCTATCTGAGACTCCAGGTGGTCTGGGAAGGCTTCCTGGAGGAAGAGACTTGGGTCTGAACAGCTGAAAGCCTGTCCCCTTTCCTCTACCTTCAGATCTCAGCAGGCCTTGGGCAACCCAGCCTTGATCATGGGGGCCGGGCATTGACTCTGAATTCATCTTGTTTCCCTCGTGTCTGACCTATGGGAGAAAGAAGTCGGAATCTTCCAGGACCCCCTGCAGGAATATTCTTTGGAACAACTGCTTTTGACAGCCTATGCTTCCCACCCTTTCCCCAACCCCACCACCCACATGGCCTGCCCCTCCCCTCACCCGCACTCTGTCTAGCCTCTTGGCCAGGACTGTCTTCTTCCAAGGGCTCTTATGTAGCCTTCCCAGTGACCCTGCTCTCCTCAACTGTTCCTCCCACTGGTATCTCTGCCCTTTGCTCCCTGCCTGTTCCCACCTTTGTCATCTGGGAGTGAATCAGATCAACTGTGGTCACAAACTCCAGCGCTCCAAGGCTCACAGTGACTGGGACATGTGAACTGGGAGAGGAACAGGGTCTAGTACCATCCACCCATGATGGGTTTTCCCCTGGTCTCCATCAGAGGACACAGGCTGGTGGAGGCTCTGCCATCTGGAATGTTGCCGGGCACCACGGTGGGAGGGAAGACCGGGGAGAATCGTGAGTCAGCTCTTACCAGCACTCATCCGGATAATGCTTCCTCTCTCTTCCCTTGTCATTTCATGGCTCTGTGGGCTTTTCTGGGTGAGGAGAGACAGGGAGCAGAGGACAGAATATTATGCAGTGCTCAGGAGCGGAGATGCTCACTAGCATTAAAGGGCTTCCACCCTAAGGTAGCTGAATGCCCTCAGAGAGTGGGCCCTGTCTTCCCCCATGCCCAGCTTGTAAGTTGTGCAAAGATGTGGGATGCACAGGAGCCCCTCTCCAAGGCCAGGATGTTCCCTTTCCATTTCAGAGGATTCTAACATGTGCAGTAAGTAGCAGTTAGTGAGTTTTGAGGACCTCTGCTCAAGAGAGTACAGGCAAAGTTTTGGATAAAGTTTCCGTTAGTTGACCTCATTTGGCCCCAGCTTTTTAGCCACAAACTCTTTCTTTCCCTTTCAGCCTATGTTCCTCTCCCCAACTCACCTCCTTCTTCCACCCAGCTCTCTAGAAACTGAGAAGGTTCGGTCTCGAGCTATGTGAGAGGTTTCTGGGAAGCTCTCTGTTCCTCCTGAGCAACGGGACCTCGGCTGTCCTGCAATGAGCCCTTCCCAAAGGCCAGCACTGGGGTCAATGTTTAATCACTTTTTCATGACTTCTTGTCACAAGCCAGCTGGATAGGAGACAATTGTCCTCAAGCCACTTTTATAGAGACCAGGAAACTGAAGTTCAAAGAGGATTTAAAACTCCCTGCTGGTGGGCCAGACCTTTGGGCATTTCCCTAGTCTGAAGGAGGCACACCTGCCTCCTGACTGGCTGGCTCCACTGCTGAAGGGGGGAGCCGGTGAAGGTCAACCCTGGAGCCAGCTGCCAGCTCGCCTGGGAACTACTGGTTCTGTGTGGGGGTTGAAGTGCATAGATAACGGTGGAATTTACCTCTCAAGATGGCAGGGCCAAGTGTGACTTTGTTTGATAAGCTTGGATTTTACGTCTTCAGAAGCAAACAAACAAACCATCAAGAGGCAGCATGCTGGCCCAAGTCCCAGAAGCCTGCCCGAGAGGGAGAGGCTTGGACTCCACCCTAGAGAGAGCCAGGGCTATGAGGTGGGGAGCTTCACGGAGTTTCCCGTCCATACTCAGGTTCCCCTGGCTGTGGTTCCTCCAGCTTCTCCTCATCTCCTCCGTGGCATTCAGGGGCTGTGGACTCAATCAAACGCCTTCACCTACAGGGCTCAACTCACTGATAGGAAGGACAGTGACCAGAATGAACCACACTGACACCGCATGACAGACGTGGAACTAAGAACTTTATCCATATTGTATTTCCTTTTTAAAATTTTCATTGGTCATGGGGAACTAAGGCAGAAGGATTGTGAGTTTTGTGGCTAGCCTGGGCTATTTAATGAGACTGTCTCATAGGTATGAATTTTCTGTAGGATGGTGTAAACCATTTATTTTTGTATTTGCTAGTAATAATCTTTTGACTACTCATTTTATCTTAGTTTTTAAATTGGTAAATAAAATTTAAAAATTTAGGTAATAGTGGAATGCCGTATGAATTCCCTGCCCACTTCTGAGACATTTTTTTCTGAGACTAGGTCTCACTATGTAAATGTGGAGCTCCCAGAGAGCCACCTGCCTCTGCCTCTGGAGTGCAGTGGTGTGTTAGCACACCCAGAAGTCACGTGATGTTTTATTACATTGTATTCATGCTTCCACCGTGAAGAAACAGAAGATGATTGGGGACACGAATACGTGTAACCTGACCTTAAAAACATTATTTTCAATCGACAAGTTCAAGTTATGTATGTATATATTTATTGTGCACAGCATACTGTTTTAAAAAGTGCATGCACTGTGGAATGGCCACATTAAACTAGTTATCATATGTGTTACTTCACCTAATTGTCTTTTTTTGGTGGTGAGAACACTACTATACATTGGAGTTGTTTTTGTTTTTGTTTTTGTTTCAGCTGAAGTCACCGTGTGGTGCAATAGATTCCTTGAATTATCCCCTTTGTCTAAAACCTTAGCCACTATCTCCCTTCGTGAACCCCACTATATCTTTTTGAGTTATCCCATTTGATATGAGATGAATATGAGGCTTACATTAAAATGCCCCCAAGCTCCCACATATGGAGTAATGGAGCTAAGCTAGCAACCCACAAGCCTTCCAAGGGACCACAGTCCCTCCACTTCACTGTGAAGAGTCACTGATGGCACGCAAGAGTAATAAAGCTGGCGATGACGGTGGGGGTGATGCTGATGACCGATGTCCCCACTGTGAGTTGCAGATAGATTGAGCATGCCCTCTATAGACAATTATACTAGAAAGTTAGGCTTTGGAATGGCAATGATGTTCAGTGATGAGGACTTCATGAGGTAGAACTTAGTGGAAGTCAGATAGATTATTGAGATGATATCCTTGGAAGCAATAATTGTAGTTCTCAGAACTCCAGGTAGTTCACACAAAAACAAATTGCAACAAACAAAGCAAATGCCTGAATCTCTGGCTTCCTGTCTTGCCATTAAATCTCTCTCTCTCTCTCTCTCTCACACACACACACACACACCACGCACACATGCACACTTTTACCATGATGCCATCCGTTCTCTTGAGATGCAGTCACACAACCTTGCCAGAGACAGAATGGATGGGACCACTCGAGTTTAGACCTTCAGCTTCCAAAACTGTGAACTAAATAAATCACCGTTCTTTACAGAGTATTTAGTATCTTCTAGTATCTGGCCTCAGTTGCTACGGCAGCAGAGAAGGAACTGGAAGGCTAGGGAAATGGTCCAATGGTTAAAATACTTGCTATACAAGCAGCAAGCATGAGGGCTGGAGTTTGGATCCCAGAATCCATGTGTCTTCGTTAGCACTTGTTTCTATTGCTGTGATAAAACACTAACCAAAACAACCCGGGGTTTATTTCACCTCACAGATTACAGCCCATCATGATGGGAAGTCGGGGCAGAAACTTGAAGCAGTAATCTGGAGGCAGGAACTGACTCAGAAGCATGGAGGAACTATGCTTACTAGCTTGTTCCTCATGGCTTGCTCAGCTTGCTTTCTTATGCAAGCCAGGACCGACCACCTGCTCAGAGGTGGCATCACTCACAGGGATCTGTGCTCTCCCATAGCAACAGTCTATCAAGAAAATGTGTGGCAGGTTTTCCCACAAGCCGTTCTGACGGAAGCAATGGGATTCCTGGAGCAAGTTGGCTAGCTAGACTAGTCATGGAATTTAAATAAGAGACTCCAACTCAATGAAAAAAATAGAGAATGATCATGAAAGACAATTGATATCAACACTGGGTGTTGATACACATCACCACACAAATATGAACCTACATACACGAACACCCACATACACATGCATGCATGCCGTACATGGAAGAAAAAAGAAAATGAACTGATATAGCCCCAAACAGTTATTAATGAGTTATCCGATTCTTAGCCTTTTAGAAGTCAAAGCCTCTCTGCTTGCGTGGCTGTGATGGAAGAGGCTTTACCTGCACCAGGATGCCAGACGACCTGGAGCTGTTCTTTACCAGTTCAGCCCATATTCTTTCCCAGGGAACTAACCCTGTGCAGCCACAGCCTAGAAGGCCATGCACACACAGACTTGCTGCAGAAAACACAGGATCCCACTGAGGCCACCTCTTCTCCCAGGCACAGCTTCTCCCAGGCTGGGGTATCCTCCTAAGTCCTCTGCCCTGCCCTTTTCTCTCCAGCCTGGCCTGGTTCCAGAAGCTCATCTCACTGGCCCAAATTGGTACACATGACTTGGCTTTCTGCATTTTTATGCAGCTCATCCTTAGGACCAGTTCCAGAACTTGTGGCTGGTAGATTCAGTCTCCTTTTGTGACTTCATCCATTTGTCTTTTGAAGCCAAGTTTATGGTGCACCTGCCATGTGCCAGGTGTGTGTGGTGTAGAGGAATGAGCCAGGGCTAGGACAGGTGTGAGATCTGTCCCGTCTCTTTTGAGTTGTGTAGTTATATGGCTGGACAAATAACAATTCCCAATTTCAGTTTGCTCTTCTGAAAAATCTTGACCATCATTGGTGACGCTGTGTGGCATGTGGGACCTAACAGCTTATCACAGGCCTTCTGTAACCCTAACCCTGGCTCGAGTCCTCATCCCACCTCTGACTATAGCTCCTCCCCAGTGCTCAAATGGAGCAAGCGACTCAGGCAGTCTGTGGCTGTGTGTGTGTGTGTGTGTGTGTGTGTGTGTGTGTGTGTGTGTTAGGAGTCTGGATGGTTTGTGGCCAAGGCAGGGTTGAGGACCCAAAACAGCTGCCAGGTTCCCCACTGTTTTTTGATTCCACCAAACAGATCTTCCCAGGTGCGCTTCTGGACTGGGAAGAAGAAAGCTGGTCAGAGCCCTTCCTTCTGGCCTGTGGGCTGTTTTGTTGAGCTATAGAGAAAAGAGAGTGCAGCTCACTCCCGGGCCCACTGGAGCCATGATTGTGGGTGGATTCTTGAGACTGTCCTGGTAAGAATTGCTTCCAGACAGAGAGGGAGAAAAGGTCAAAGAAGAACATGGGGGAAATAACCCGAAGTCAAGGCAGGTGCTAATGAGAAAGGGGGGAAGAGGAATCTGTCTAGAACCCAGAACCTTCTTCCATGTACCTCACTGGTTGGGGCCTAGCTAGGCTGAGCTGCTACCTCAGGCTTGTCAGCTAGAGAAAGTTTGAGGACTTGAAGTCAGCATCCTGGGAGGAAGCAGGGGCCACCAAGAGAATAGGCTGAGGGAATCGACATTCTCAGAGCACATACCAATGTGGCTGAGTTAGTAGAGTGCTTGCCTAGCAGGTTAAGGACCCTGTGCTCAAGTCCCAGAACTGTGTAAACTGGGCCCTTGCCTGGAATCCCAGCACTGGACAGGTGAAGACAGGGTCAGGAGTTCAAGGTCATCCTTGCCTACATAGGAAGTTTGAGGCCAGCCTGGACTACACGGGCCCTTGAGACCTTATCTCAAAACAAAAATGAACATCAATGGTACAGCAAAACCTAGGGCCTCAGTTGGTACTGCAGATCCTAACAAGCGTGTGTATGTGTGTGTGTGTGTGTGTTTGCGCATGCACGAATGGGTATTCCTTCTTCCTCATTCATTGAAAGCTTTGATCACTGAAAGCAAAGACTACATGAACACAGTCAACAGTCACACGTGCAAATATGCATGCACACATCATGTGTGTGGCATGTCTGCGCTGAACTTGAACAAGACCTAATATATATTTTCTCACTAATCAACGTCCCCCTCTTCCTCAGCAATAAACAACAAAGACCCCAGCATCTATCTACTTTTCTCTCTAATCCAATATACCTAGATTTTAAGTTGGAAGTAGTTACATTCTGTAATTTCTAGAGCACAGTAGGAACATAAAGTGAGCTGATTGTGTGGTTTTAGCCTATGGGTTCCTCTCTTCTGCTGGACGGAAGCATAAGCCATCCCAAAATGCAGTAGCTCCAGTGCCCATCATTGTTTGAGTAGCTCTCATAGCTACAAGGGGCCATTGTCCTTCAGTCTCCAGGGTAGCGATGGTCAGAAGGTAGCTTGCTGCAGTCACCAGCACTGGCTGGTGGCGACTGGGCTGGGGATGCTCACTGGCATATTCCCTTGCCTTGTATGGGGAGGGGTCCAATAGGAGTGTGGCAGTCAGATTAGAATGATGCTGTGCTTCCTTCAAAACCTGGCCTTAGGTGTCATAGAGTGCCACTTCTGTCATAGCCATGAGTATGCCTGGATTCAAGGGGATAAGCAGTTCATTAGGAAAGTGAGAAAGGCATTTGGGATGGGAAATCTCGCTGTAACCATCCTGGGCAATAACAGTGTCCAAATATTTGTCCTGTTAATAAAGACAAATTATGTGATTTGTGTTCTTTCTAAGAAATTGTCACCAACTCTTGTGGTACCAGTGTTATAATTGAGCGGTACAATGAAAATTCCCCATGGTCTTCAGTCTTAAGTGTGTTTCTCATCTCTGTTTACTCTTGGCTTTCTCCCCCACTAATGGGAGAGCTAGTTTTGACCTGTGAGGCCCACTGAGTGGGTGAAGGGAGCCAGTGTTGGCTGAGCCCTGCTTCTGAAGACTTATGGGCATGGCTGCTTCTGTGTGAGACAGACCAGGCACAAGATACAAGAGCAAAACCGGGGCTTGGCAGGGTAGCCTAACTGCTGTTATCAACACTCTGTCAGCAGTCCATGTACTGGGCAAGACTAAACAGCTATGTATCCTTGCCATGGGGAACTGGGATCCATTTAGGCTGCCTGGTCCACGGAAAAGGCTTCGTTTAAGTGTGCGGAATAGGAGAGCTGTGTGCTTTGAGGGGGAGCTGCCTGGTTGGGGAACTTTTAGTTTCTGTCATCAGCCACCGTTGGGTTCTTTCCAGAACTGGCTCTCCTAGTATCTCCAGGTTTGCTTCACAGTCCGCAATTTCTAGATGCCCCCTCTTCTCAGGACAGTGCTGGCGATCAGAAGCAAGGCTAGGTCGGGCTATGCAGAAACCCAAATTTGGTTTTCTTCTTAAGAGAAGATAGGGCACTTTTCTAACGTCCTGCTGCATTAATTTACCCAGGAGACTCAAATGCAGCTCGCTAGGCCTTAATCGTCCCTTCCTACAGGCCGTACTGCTCAAATGCGTGTGTGTGGACTTTCTTGGGGGCTATGCATACAGTAGCACACTGTAGCCTGGCAGAGTGCTCAGCACCACTGTTGGGGCTTACATCCTGGGCCTTGTACTTTTAATAATGGTCACACCTTAGCTACCCAGTGCCTCAATTTACCCCCCCTACCATACAGGGGCAATGATGACTGTGTTCAGGTTTGCTCCACCAGAACCCCAGTTCACCACAAGGCATCTCACAGTTCAGTTGGAAGGTCTTCATTGGGGGATGGGGTAGGCGATACTTCTTCCCTGGGATGATGAAGCCAGAGTCCTGGGTCCCCATGGAGGATGCCAGCGGGAGCCGTTCTCCACCCACCCTCCAGGATAAAGGTCCCTTCTCTGGGACCCCAGAATTCGGTGGAGGCAACATCGATCAGACATATACAGCATCTTTACAAACACAAGTGAGGGCAAAGGGGGGGTTCCTGTGGCTACTATAAACACAAAATAGAAGGGCTGGGGGTGGTTCAATTAGTAAAGTGTTTTCCTTAGAAGCATTGGGATTTGAGTTTAATACTCAGCACCCATGTAAAAAGGCAGCTACAGTGGCACTCACTTGTAATCCCAGTCCTGGGAATACAGAGACAGATGGAGTTTTGGGGCACACTGGCCAAATTCCACTACTTGGCAAGCCAAGGTCCCAGTGAAAGACGTTATTGCAAAAGAAGAAGTGAGAGCTAAGAGCAACCTCTGGCCTCAGCATGAAAATGCACACATCTGAACCCATATATACAAAAATGCACACACACACACAGAGGTGCATGTAGATAAAGGACTTCTTTTCTGCTTTTTTTTAAAACATAAGATAAGGTCCAAATACAGTCTGGAGATTACACTGGCCATGAAGAGGACAGAAGGCGAAGCTGAGGCCAGCAGGGCCGCACACCACAGTCCCTTCAGTGTGGCCTTGACCTGTAGCCACTTCAGAGGCTGAACCCAGAAGTGGGAAGGCTCATCCAGCAGCAGTTGGCCACCTGTACAGTGCTTAGAGCCAAACACCTTCCAGGCAAAATCACAGAGTGTGACAAGGTTGTCCAGTTAATTTTAATCAACTCTAAAACCTCCGTTCAGCTCCAGCGACAAGGGCAGAACTTAACATCTATGTGGCTAGTGACTACCACACATTTCCTAACATGTAACATGCTGTCTCTTTGTTCCGAAGTCCAAAGTGATCAAAAGATGACCCGTTTTCTCTGAGGTATCCCTCTGCAGAAAGTGCTGGGGCCCTGGCCGCAGCAAGAGGTTTGCTGAAGGTATGGCCAGGTGATCTACAATCTCAGCTCCTTGACAGGTATTCAAGATGGAGTCACCGTGATTCGGCTGTGAACACCTGTCCATGTTCCTAACTATCCTTTTACAACAGTCTATTTGGGGGCTGCATAGAGACACCCCCCAATGGAAAGCTAAAGCATATTCAGCCAGGCTCTTCCTAACATAAGCGTCAACAGCAACCTTATCAAAACCAGGTTGATTTACATCAAGAACTCTCTTTTTCTTTGTTTTTACAGAACAACAGCAGAATGGTGCTGATTGCTGCTACTTAATAGACGTGTTCTTTGGAGGATCTAATTCTCATACTCTGCAAGTTGCTCAGGGAAACACCTGTGCGCACAGACTCTGGGTCTCAAGAAGTAGGTGGCTTTGGATGTCTGCCACTGGGGCGCTTTGAGCTTGATAGCAATGGGAGGTCGAGCTGTCACCACAGGCAAAAGACGCTCACCTCATCCTAATTATTTCTGGGTTACCCAGCGTCCTGGACCCCTGTCCTTTCTCCACTAGGGAACAGCCTCTCAGTCAGTAAAAACCCCTTCTTCCCTACCCCTAGGCAAAAACCTGCTGTTTTGCCACCTCTACCTAGTATTTGCATCTAGTTCCGATCTTGCCCCAAATACAAGCATAGAATCAACACAATAATTCGGAATAGGAAGCAGAGCTTGAGCTTGTTTTGAAAATACCTTCTAAAAAGAAGAGTTTTAGAACAATAAAAGTATTGATAAAAATCACACAGCTGAAGTGAAACACTCTCATCCACCTTCCTGGTGCTTCCTGTTTTGGTGAATACATTATCGTCAGCCACGGTGGTATTTCCACCCTCTGCTTCCACCCGCACAGCTGGATGAAATGTGCACTCCATGGGAAGGGTCTGGAGTCCTGGCTTCTTCTGCTCAGGTGCCAGCTTTTCAGCCAGTTGTTACCAAGAGTGGGGCAGTTGGCCTTTGGCCACCTCCTGAACCGTCAGAGCCACCTCTTAAGTGACCTGGACCGCTTTCTGCTCTGGACCTCTGCTTCTGATCCTGGTTGCATCTTTGTCATTGGTGATGTGTGGTATTCTGTGTTTTTCCCAGTCCTGGGCCAGAAAAGAACATTTTTTGCATCCTCCCTCTGTGGCTGATTACAGTTAAGGGATTGTTGGCTGCGCTCCTCAAGTCACCAAACAACACTGTGAGAGCCACAAAGGACACAGTGTAAAGGTGACCGAGATGCTGACAATGGCAGCCCTTCTTCAGCAAGCCTGGCTTCTCTTCCCAATGGCTGCTAAACTACATTAGTGAAGCTTTGAGATCACTCTCCTTGCTCCTACCTCTCCACATCCATGTGGATTTCTTTCTTTTGCAATTATTTTGCTTTTTGAGGCAGGGTCTCAAGTAGCCCAGGCAGGCCTTGAGCTAATTATATATCAAGTTTGAACTCTTGATTTTCCTGCCTCTGCTTCTGCCTATTTGGATTATAACCATCTCCCACTGCCTGGCTTACTATATCTTTTTATCTTGGCAGAAGCAGTTCTATTGCCAGGTTTCTTGCTAACCCCATAAGGGCTCCCTCAATCAAAATATCTCTTTCCTTGCTCTCCATCTCTGTCCTTCCCCAATATCGACCATTCTGTTCCCTCAAGTTCTCCTCCCTTCTCCTCTTCTCTCCTTCTCTTCCCCTCCCACCCTCCTTTCTTCCCCCACCCCCATACTCCCAATTTGTCAGGTGATCTTGTCTATTTCCCCTTTCCAGGGGGATCTATATATGTTTCTCTTAGGGTTACCTTGTTACTTAGCTTCTCTAGGGTTGTGGATTCTAGGCTCGTTATCATTTGCTTTACAGCTAATATCCACTTATGAGTGAGTACATACTATGCTCATCTTTCTGGGTCTAGGTCACCTCACTCAGGATGTTTTTTTTTTCTAGTTCCATTCATTTACATGCAAATTTAAAGTTTGTTTGGTTTTTTTGCCACTGAGTATTACTCCACTGTGTAAATGTACCACATTTTCTTTATCTATTCTTCAGCTGAGAGGCATCTAGGTTGTTTCCAGGTTCTGGCTATTACCAATAATAGAAATTCCCAGGAATCCACAAGGATGATCCCAGCTAAGACCCTAAGCAACAGTGGAAAGAGTGCCCTAACTGGCCTTGCCCTGTAGTCAGATTGATGACTATCTTAAATGTCACCGTAGAACCTTCATCCAGCAACTGATGGCAGTGGAGGCAGAGAGCCACAGCAGAGCACTGGGTTGAGCTCCCAAAGTCCAGTTGAAGAGTGGGAGGAGT
>LOJH01003554.1:10154-41640 GCA_001685095.1 Ellobius talpinus | reverse complement strand
GGAAATGGAGACCTGAAGGAATCTTGAATTTTAGGCTTACATTTCACATTCCTCTTCGAAAAGAATTTCTTAATTCTTGATTTATTAAGACAAAACAACTCATTTTTGTTGAGCACATAATCATATTAAGTAGCTTTTAACATGCCTAATAATGAATTGCATATGAAAATACACGCCAAAGTGTAGCATTTGGTACATACAGGCTTTCAGGGAGGAGTCCCTTAGATGAAAAGGAAGAAGGTTCATGCGCTCATCACTAATAATTCGGTTTAAGCCAGGAAGTCCTTTGGTCTTCTCTTGACCTAGAATAACAGTTCTGAGCAGCCTACAATTGCAGAACTCACACTGGATCTACCATCCACAAAATCAGAGAAGTCTGCTCAAGGACACACAGTCATACAGGGAAATGGAACGGCATTCCACAGACGTGGCTGATAAGGCCTCTGCTTAGCTTATTTACACTGGGCATTCTTGCAGTTTCAAAATACCAACACCAGGATCCCAGCATCACAAGATTTTTCTGCTTCCCCAGCTCCCTTCCTTACCACCACCAAAGAACTAACACACGGCCCTCCTAACACTACACACACTGTTAGGATTGTCTGTTAGGATTGTGTCCCGTCCCCCCCTCACAAATTACAAAGCTATGCTCCAAATCATACTGTGGGCTAAGGTTCAACCTGTGAAGAAACTTGGCTTCAGATGTTATCAGTGAGGAATGCTATTTCCCCACAAGAACACTGTCAAAAACCCGGACCTCGCCTCCCCTCTTCTAAAGTCCAGGGCTCCTTTTTCCTTTCCTCTTTTCTTCCATGCCTCCCCCTTTAAGAAAAAAGGTTCTGAACCCACTGAGATAGCCTTAGTCCCATCAAAGAGAGGTCAATCGCAGGTCTTCCTTCATTTACTGATTGTCAGCTCGAGATGGCTTCTTTTGTGTGGCCTCCGAAGCTCAACGCTGAGTGATGCCTTCACATTTTCTGAACTGGACGGGCACCACCAAAGATTTCCACTGCTCTTGGATCTGCAGCTCAGCAGAACAAATAAACATTCGTCTCAGCCCTGTTGCCTCCTTTATCTCCCTCTGGAAGCAAGAGATTTTGGGGGTGCCAATGTTTACACAATGTTAAAACTTTCTTTCCCCTGTTTCCTGAATTTGAGAAAACACATCCTGGTTGACCTCGGCTAAGAGATAACACTGAGTCACCACTGGGTGCCACCTCTACAGGAGGAGGCTGTCTTTGGTCCCCTCCCCTCTCCTCCAGAATCTATTGACAAGGCAAGAGGGAGATAAGCCCACTGTCTTGGGGTGGGAGGACTCAAAGGTAGAAGTCTTAAGAGGCGGCCAACAATGGAGTCTTTCATTCCCACCGACAGGCACACTTGGTTCAGTGTCTCTCAAAGACCCGTTTCATTTGAATGGAAGAGTTCACTAAATGTGTCCATCACAATGTTCTCTCTAAGGCGTCTGTGGGCTAGGGAGTGAGCAAATTGAGGAAACTAGAGGAAGATGTCTGAGGAGAAAAACCTGTGGAGAAATGACTCTTTAATGAGTGCCCTCATTTCCCCAGGTGTGTAAGTGATAGCACAATATTCCTAAGAGTGCTTAACCAATGTCAGAAATTGTCACATATAAAAAAGATTTTGGAAAAATCACCCAGAAAGGTGGACATGGATACTGATTTAAAAAAAAAGAAGTCCTAAAATCCTTATGACTGGGAATGGTGGCTTATTTTCTTCCACAGAACACACACAGTATCTGTAATTTCCCATCCTTCTAGTAGAGAAATCACTGCAGCTCAATTGATCCCTAGCATGGCCCAACATCTCAGGGTTGCCTTGCGCTCCACGGCTGCCATGTTGAAGTTCCTGGCGGGAGCCTTGCGGGGGATGGCCTTCATATGTGGTCACCTGGGACAGACACCAGGGCAACGTTTGCAAGCTGGACTTTAGGAGGGAAGAAAAGTGGAACAAGGAAAGAAGGGAAGAAGGGAAGAAAAGGGAAGAGGGAGGAAAGAGAGAAGCGGAGAAAGGAGAGAGGAGGGAGGAAACAGGAGAAGAGGAGAGAAGAGAAAAAGAAGAGAACACAAAGAAAAAGCGGGGGCAAGGTGAAGATGAAGAAGGAGAAATGTGTTGTTTATAGAAGCCAGCTGCTTAGGCCTTGGCGCCAGCAGCCCCCATCCTTCTATTTCACACTGCAACCCCACTGCCCCCACTGGCACAGGTACAACTCAGTGTTGACTTCAGTGCTTCAGAGGGCCCTTGGCTGATTTGGTCCATGATTAATTGCCAAAGACATGGCTGGCCATATGGAAGAGAGAGAACATCAAGTAATTCATACTTGTGTGTGTGATCATTTGGCCCTGTATTTTAGTGCACAGGAAAGAGCTAGTATAGTGCAGCCCTGGTGTCTTGCCCCTGACAGCCCATTAAGAAACCTCAGAGCACCGAGTTGGAGTTCCACTGCTGGCTTTTCAATAGCAGCCTAATAGAGCGGAGGCCAGGCTTTCTAGCCAGTCTTAAATCTTTCACGTACAGTACTTAACTACCGCCACTGAAACAACGGCTTCTTATGATGAGATGGGGTTTGATTTCTAGGCTCTACGTACTTACATACTTACAGACTGCTTTTTATTTTTTAAACTTTTATGGAGTTTACAAAATCATTGTTCTTTTTTCCGTGTGTCTTCCAAGCAGCCTAAAAGATTGGCCTGTGTCACAAGTCTCCCCTCCATCACTGTTAGCACTGTCTACCTAATAAAATTGATTCAGAGAGAGGTGAGAGATATGGCTTAATTATTCTCACCAAGACAGCCCTGGAGCCAGGGCAGGGATGACACTAAAAGCAAGGGCAAGCTGCAGCTCCCCAGGAGGAGGGCACCCCGACACACTTCCATGACTTTCCTCCTTCCCATCATTCCACAATGAGACCACTCAACATGGGAATGGGTATCAGCTCACCTCCTTATTCTGCTGCTTTGTGCTGACATGCTGCACCAGGCAAGGGAAGAAGGTGCCATGCAGGGAGCAAATCTTTTTTCGTTGTTGTTGTTGTTTTGTTTTTCCAAGACAAGTTTTCTCTATATCACAGCTATATCACAGCCCTGTCTGTTGGGCAGCAGTGATGCATGCCTTTAATCCCAGCACTCGGGAGGCAGAGATAGGCAGATTTCTGTGAGTTCGAAGCCAGCCTGGTCTACAAAGCGCTGGGAGCAATTCTACCCTAGCTACACTGGTACACTCTGCAGCCTGTGCATACATTTCCACAATTTCCTTCCAGGGACTTATTTCAAAGGCAAGTGTTAAAATGTGGATGAACTCGGTAGTTGCTTCCATCAGTTGAGACACGTGCTGACAGTGATGACTTTGCTGACGCTTTCTGCCAGAAAATATTTACATGGCGTCTTTTGTCTGATGCAGCTGTAGATGCTATAATTACCCTCATACTGGAAGACACCACAGAGGTTGACAGCAATTGCCTCCACTGCCAACATGAGCTCCCAACACATTTATAGCTTTAAGCCAAAGGAGACTACTGCCTCTCTGTGGCCTCTCTCTGCTGAATGCACTGGTGCTTTCCAGAACAAGTAACTCAACCAGTAAACAATGTCAGGAAACAAGAGCAAGAGGAAAAGAGCCACCAGCGTGGAAATGGACTAAAGAATATGGCCATGAAAATACAAACCAAGGTATCTTCATAGACACCAGGAGTCTCACTCACTACTATAAAACCACCTTATTTCATTGAATTTTAGTATGTTCTATAAAGTATGATAATAATTCTCTCCTTGTCAACTTTCACTGGCCCTCTTAGGGGGTGAAAAATGACCAAGAGACATTTAGTGGCCCAATGAGTAGCACGCTAATTCACAGATCTCTAGTGCGTTGGAACTGCGACAGTATCCCTAATATATTACAAATAAAAGTGTTATGTCTAATCCATATATATAAGATGTGTGTTTCTAAAATCTTACTCATGGGAATAAAACCTACCATAGCTGCAGAAGTTTCAATATAGAAAACGAGGGGGTTAATCTACAGCACAGAACATCAAGTGGACCTACAAGTAAGCATGGCCATGCCTATATATTTCCCATCACAAATACTGGAATGACAGCTGACTTCTTTCCAATTATTGTAGAGGTGCCTGGCCTTGTCATTTGTCTTTTCACCAAAAGCTATTCACTCCATAAATAAAAGCAAGAATGCTCACAGCCCCGCCACAACACACACGCCCCTAATTTCCAGTCACCACTTGTAAGACTCTTCCTGCACTAATCTGTTCATGGTCGAACTGCTAATTGAAGGTTAAACAGTGGTTAGCTATATCAAGCACTAAGGAATGGACGCTGATGATGTCTGGCCTAACCGTGGCTGTGTGCCCTCCAGTCTGTGGGCAAGTGAAAGTTACCCAAGCTCCCATCAGGTCTGTTCCCATCTTCCCCAAACATCGGGAGCACAAAGACTGGAGTTGTCTGTCATGCACACTGGATTATATGAAGTGTAAAACATTGGGGGAGAGGGGAGGAGGAGGCTTTTGAAAGGGAACGGGAAAAAGAAATCACACTTGCAAGAGGATCCAGCTGACAGCTCAGTCCCTAACTAGGGAGACAAGTGAATATGCTTAGATGCTCTGTGAATGCAGGCAGAGTGCGGGCCCTTTGTCTGCGGCCCTACAGTGTGTCTTTAACCCAACTGCTGCCTGCATCACTGAACATATGTTTACTACACAAGAGCTGAAGCAGAAAAGGCTCTTTGTTATAATTCACTCTTTGTATCTACCCACCCCTCCCCCTTCCACTCACCCATTCTCTCTGTGACATCCAAGCCAAAGCCCCAGTGGAAATTTTAACGGCTTGAGACAGGGAAGCCAGAGGCCTTCCTGCTGCCCTCAGGCCTGGAGATCTGGCCCCACAGTGACACCAAGGGCAAGAGCCACAGTTCCTGAATGCGCCTTCCTACCAGGCCAAGGGACATTTGTCATGTTATCTCATTTAATGTAGCTATCTCCATGTGAGAGGAGTCTCTATGTTAAACATGGAAACTGGGGTACAGCGATGATGGTAAGTTACTCTGCTAAGCTGCAGGAGAATTCAGTTTTAGAGACTTGAAGTTCAAAGTGCTTATGGATATTCAGCAGACAGAGGTTTTAGAAAATCACTCCTCCCTCCATGCATACACAGGCAGACAGATGTGTATGCACGTGTGTATGTATGTGGTGCGCGCACGTGTGCACACACACAAATCTGATCAGCATGGCATTCAAATGCAGGCAAAGCTGGTGAGTGGGTCACTTGACTCAGGGCTGCAGAAGAAATAATGATGGGTGGTGATGTTTCAGATCTCCCTGTCACCGGGACCTCAGAATGGGGAAGAAGGGCAACGGCTCCAGGTGGCAACTGCCTTACAGTGGCCAAGATGACCACAGTCAAATTAATTCTCCTTTCTGGCCTAAGTTTACCTCTCAGTTTGAGAGTAGTTATCATTCTTATATTAGGGAGCCAACGAGATTCATCTCATCTACATCAGGTCCCTAGAGCAACATTACCGTGTGCTTCATGTTAATACATGTTAGCTCTATGGCTTTCAGCCTAAAACTCTGCTATTGTGATTTAGAGAAATAATATGGGTACTGAGTCTTTTCTGTGTTAGCAACATCCCTTGTTCCTATGACCAATGCTTGAATAAAAGCAACTTAAGGAGATAAGATTTCTTTTGGCTTATGGTCTCAGGAGACACAGTCCATTATGGTGGGGACGTCAGTGGCAGAAAGATAAAGTGGCTGGTCACATTGCATCCACAGTCAGGAAGCAAAGAGAGAAAGATGCTTGTACCCAGCTAACTTCCTTTGTTCCTTTTTATGTACTGCAGGACTATAGCTCATGGGATGACAGCACACTCACACTCAAGGTGCTTTCCCTCCTCAAATAACCCTCTCTGGAAACACCTGGCTGGTCACCTAGAGGTGTGTCTCCTAGGTGATTCCAAATCCAGTCAAGTTAGCAGTGAAGACAAAACCACACCTTATGCTGTTCCCCTGTGCCTCTGCCTCAGTATTCACAGTGTATATCTATTAGACAATCGGGTACCTAGTGTTGCTTAGCACTATATAAGTAGTGATAGTGAAGACACAAGAGGCACATCGCCCAGCAGTCCTATACGCCAGGCACTGCTCATGCGCTCTGTGCCAATGAATCCTAGTAAGTCTACAAGAGGAAGGGATTTACAGTGTTTTCATTTACAGCTGAAAAAAAAGGAGACCCAGAAAGATTTGTAATTTGTCAAGTTTCAATCTATGAGTAAGCAATTGGGCCACATTTAACTCAAGAGGCCAGAGGCCAACACAGGCCTCTATTTACTTATATACAGCAAGATGCTTTCAGAATATTATCTTAATGATGCCAGTTGTGTAAAGCAATCGTTTATCATACCTTTATAGATGAGATACTGAAGCTTAGCTGAGGAACAATGAGCAATTAGATGTACTAACCCAGGCCCAGCACACTTTATACTAGGTACCCAGAGCACAGAGCAAAGGCAACTTCCCACGTGAGGAATGATAGCTGAATCTCTGCTACACGGTGGATATCAAAAGGTCAGACTCCTTAGCCACCAGGAGCATCCAATCTAGGGGAAATAGCTGCACATACAGAGTGAGGATGAGGGAGGGTGAGTAGGGGCTTAATTAAGCTTTTAGAATAGATTTTGATTCATTATTAATGACTCTGCTCTATTAGAATGTTCTCTCAGCTGACTAGCATATCATATCAGCAGCAGCATCATAGAACACCAATCAGCTAAGCACTATTCTTCTCATTTTACCATGACAATAAAAAATAAAACACATACGTGTAAGAACAAAGCCATGGCTTACATCACCATAAAAATCCAGCCACCTTCAACTATCTTATTTTTTTTTAAGATCCCCAAAGTGAAAACTCTGGCCCACCATAATGAAGTAGCTATTGACAATCTGACTTTTAAAACTCCAGATAATCGAGGGACAGTGCCATGAACAATTGCCATATTTGTCCTTGGGAAAGACCCACTCAGCGAAATGCAGTCCCCACCTATAAGCAGCACTGTCTATGGAGACCTGGAGGTGTCTCACACAGACTCACAGAATGGAGGGTGCATAGAGACAGACAGGCACACATGCTCATACAATTTTGTGATATAACTTTTATGTTTGTTGTTGTTTTGGCTTTTGACTAGGTCTAAGCAGTGTATTCCAGGGCAGAGTGTAGATACTTACAACCATACCCAGTTATCTGTGTGACAGAATTCTCTAGTAAGGATTCAGTACCTGTTAATCGGTTAAAATTTATGAAGATTTTATTTATTAAAGTGTTACTAGTAGGCACGAAAAGAAAAAACACATCATACAGTAGCCATGTAAGTATTACCAGAAAGGGGTTGATAACAATAACTATTAGTTATTGGACATTTACCAACTGCCACACCTTGTCCTGATCATTTTTCACACATTCCTAATTTAAATCCCTAGGGCAATTTGTTGAAAGAATTCAGCAAAAATGGTTTTATTTTAATTATCATCACAATTTCTAGAGAAGAAATCAAGACACAGGCCATGGCAAGTAAAGGCATATGATGCGCAGGCCAAACTAAAAGTTCCATCCCCAGATCCAAGTAAAATTGAAAGGAAGGAACGTACTGCACAAAGAGGTCTCCTGACCCCCATATGCTCATACTGCTCATATGTATGCCAACACACACGCATGGTCACACACATAATAAAAATAGCTATCAATAATAATAAATGGTAAAAAAAACAAAAGCATTATGTAATTCACCTCAAGTCACACAGCTGGGTAGGACTGATGTGCGACCTGACAGCCCAATAAATCCTCCCAACCATCTGTGTAGGTCGATGGCATGAGCCAACTTATCCTGCAAGTGATGACACCCAGGTTCAGGGTGTTGACACTGGCCCAGGAGCCAGAGAGGGAGTGGGCATGGTAAGAAAGACCGGGAGGAATGATGTTAGGCTTAGGAAGTGCCCAGTCTCAGTGCCAGCCTATGCCAGTGGGAGCCAGGGTTCTCTCCCTGACGGCTGGGAGTCTTACTTGGACACAGGCGCAGCAGGCCTGACAGAACGACACTATCTGGTTCCCTTTCCTTTTGTCATGATAAAGCCACCCTGAGGAAAGCAACTTGAGGGAGACAGGGTTATGTGGCTCACAATTCAAGGCACAGTACTGTGGGCAGTCAGGACAGGGCCTTGCAGTAGCTCGTCACCTCAGTCAAGAGCAGAAATGACCATGTTTACTCTTGTCACTCACACAGTTCAGGGCCCTGCCCTTGAAATGGTGCTGCTCACACTCAGGGTGGGTCTTCCTACTTCAGCTAAACCACTTAAGGAAACGCTATCATAGGCATGTCCACATGCCAACCTGATCAAGGCAATCCTCACTGGGAGGTTCATCCCAGGAGATCACACGCTGTGCCACGCTGGCATTAAAAGTGACACCACTTCTTAGCAGAGAAAGGGAAGAGCCTCGGGTCTGTGAACAACTATTCCAAGTGGCTTCTTGAAAGGCTAAAAACGATAAAAAAAATAATAATTTAGGGGGGTTTCCTCTTTTCTCACATTTGTAAACATTGTACGTGGAAGAGATACTCGTATCATAAGAAACACTAACTGCTAAATGCTGTTGTTATCTGAAAAGCTATAAAGTCCTCAAGTTTGGGGCTGGGCATGGTGGTGAAGTAGGAGGGAGGTATAATTGGGAGGATCTTGAGTTTAAAGCAATCGTGGGCTACATATTGGAATCCTATCTCAAGCTATGCCTCTGAAGATGGACCGTGGAGTAGTAGCTCAGTAGTAAGGTGTTTGACTGGCAAGTTTTAAGCCCAGGGTTCCATTCAAGCACCACACACACACACACACACACACACACACACACACACATGCACACTCATGCATACACACACATGCACACACATGCATGCACACACACATGCACATGCACACACAGCCCTACCACTTGGCAGCTCCAATTCTGTCGATAAGTTTAGCATCACCAGTCACAGCCCTCACCGGACCAAATGTGCAGCTGATGCGGCAAAAATGCAGCTTCCTTCTGGCAAGCATGAGCATCTAGTATTCACACAGCACTTTGTGTGGGGCATCTGTCACTTGTTAGGATTTGTTTCTTAAGTTTCAGGGAACATGATTTTCAGCTCCAGACGTCTGTCTCACAAGTTTATAAAAGAAAACTATCATTACACTGCACCCATTTTCGTCAATGGCTGTGATTTGGAATCAAAGAATCAATTACCGGTGGCTCAATGGTACATACAGAAGGGCCCAGCACATGAATGGATACTGGGTGCCTTCATTACAAGCAGCAATAGGAACATGTCTGAGATCCTGCCTTAGCCCTTTGGCTCATCTTTTAATGCAGCCTACTCAGGGTGTCCTGGGGTCTAGAGTTAGCAACTACAGCCCATTCAATTTTAGGAAAAGCAAAAACCTCTTATTTTTTCCAACCTAGATTGTTAACCTCTCTAAAAGCTATACCCCCTGGTGCAGCAGCTTGAGAAACAGAGAAGGATAACAGAGTTTAACCCCAGCTTTAGGGAGCTGTGGTTCACACACACTTGCTTTGAGAGCCCCCAGGAAAACAAAGGCCACATTTTCGCCTGGGTTTAGACAGGGGAAGCACCCGCTGCTGGCGTGCTCTCCCACTGCAATCTACCTTCCCTCACTGAGAACAGTTTCATGCGTTCATCAACAGGTCTCACTGGCTCATCTCTGGGAGATAATTACCTCTCCTGTCTTGTTTAGTGGTGACACACTCCGTACCCAAAGATGAAGCCCGCATGCAGGAGCATCAACGGGTGCAGCCCTTTCATGCCAAACTTCTCTCCATGAGACTGAGCGGGCACAGCTTAAATTTGGGGTCTGAACAATGGGCATTGTGAAAGGATCAGAAAAATGGGCAACAACTGGGCCGCCTCCCTCCTGTGTTTGAGGCTACCACCTGCTGAGGTATTTTTGTTTCAGTAACAAAGACGCCTTCGTGTTCGAGGCTCATATTTAATGTTTGCTGAACTGGCCCCCTGAGCTTTGGTTAACTCTTAAGGAGAAAAAGAAATATTTCTTGCCTGACAAACAAACAAATACACCAAACTCCTTTCCTGGTTGACCTCCACAAATCAATACATGGGTCTCTGTGGGCACATGTGCATCTGCCCAGAGACTGGAGGATACTCTATTTATATCTAATAAAGTATTATCAGTCAATAAGAGCTGCATGACATTTGCAATTTCATGGTCCACTACAGTAACAGGTGCTGTGGTCAACAGGAGTGTAAAGTGTTCAAGAGAAAGGGGATCACTTCAGAGACATTAAGCGGCTTTAAACACTGACGGCAGAAAGGGAAAATTTTTAAGCAATTTGGCTGGGTCAGTAAAAAGTAACAGAGGTCAAGGGAACAAAATGGTACCCAAAAATTCTGCCCATTGATAAATGATCCTACTGTTTTGCGGTTGGATGCAGAAGGCAAAGGCTAAACAAGTGTGTGTGGAAACAGAAATGTGCCCCCTTTGTGGGTCTTTTATAATAAGTTACTTCAGCTTGGTGAACGCTTGGGAACCCCATTCTCCCTGTATCCGTGGCTGGGGTATACATTAATGAAAACAAAAGGGTTCATTTTCATTGTAACCATGCAGAAGGGTTAAGCATTTGACCTTCAAGTATGGTGTGCTTGTGCTTGGTGGAAAGGTTCTTGACAATATAAACAAGAATTACTGCTGTTAGAGAAAGGGGACACAATTAAAGACAATCTCCGAGGCTTGTTGTACAGCTGTTCAAGTTTCGGCTCTGTCTGACCTCTACGGATGCTACATGTTTAAGGGAGACGATTTAAGATATTTTAGTGAGTCCCTCGCCATTCACCATCGCCAGCCGTGCACCAGAAAGACCTATTTTTAGGCACAAAGCACTTTCCACTACTGAGATTTTATGCCATAGAGTTTCCCCTCGACGGCATTTGCCTTTCCAGCCTGTCCTCCACTGGTATCTGACCATCCCAAGTAGTAGCTAAAGGCTGGATCCAAGAGCATCCTGGCAAGAAGCAGGGATCCTCTCCTTTAGAAACTTTTCTTCCTTGTTTTGTTTTTCAGCCTGAAAAGCAAAATGCTACCATAACTTGCTTTCTAGAAAAAGATCTCACTGAAGAACAGTTTGATTTTGCTCCACAACAATGTATCAAAGGCAGTTTTCTTTGTTGTCCTCGTTTCCAGGCTACAGTGAGAACGTGTGGGGACAGTCCCATTACAGTCGGAAAGAGGCAAACAATTACAGAAAAGACGGGAGTGTATTTCTCTGAGACGTCACAGAAAACAAAAATTCTAAGGTAAAGGATTAAGTCCTTTGTCCACAATGAGGGAAACACCCCGTCTTCCCATTGTTTGATCTTCTTGGAGTCAGCAAAACACTGAAATTCTTCCACAAATAAGAGAGGCCCTGGGAAGTGGCCGTGGGAAGGTGTCCCCACTGCGGCAGGACAAAGCTGATGGCTGAGGCCCTGATGCTGACCCACAAGGGCTTCAAAGGGGCAGTGCAGGCAGCAGGCTCTGGATGGAGGGGGCTATGTGCCCTGCTTTGGGGGAAGAAAGGATGTTGCTCTGGGGTGAAGCACTGGCAGAGAAAGGTGAGGATCCGGGCACAGGCAAGTTTTGCTTGTCAAGCACACTATAATCTCTAAAGTTCCCAGCTTTGATGTTGCTCCTAACAGAAAACCTACATGGCCTGCAAGACGCACATCATCTCTGGCAGGATGCTTCCATGCTCCGGGGTGTTCTTCTGAGATTAGGGCCTATTTAATCCCCGATGTTCACTGTGTCTGTCTCTAAGAGCCTCATCAGAGACAAGGACTTCTTCCTGATCTCTGACTCATCAAATACACCAAACTTTTATTCATCAGATCAAGTTTGTTTTGCAGGGAACAAAGCTATTGGAGATGGTCCAAACTGTGGAGCAATCACTGCCACCCTACAAGGCAGAAGCATCTCTTTTGCGAACAGAGAGCTCCTAAGGGAGATGACAAAGGTTAACTAAACATGGCCATATTAATCTTAGTATTATACAAAAGCACAAATTCACTGCTTCAAATGAAATGAGAAGCAAAAGAGATGGCAAAGAAACCGCCTCCTTTGCCCACAAATCCAAGGCAACTGAGCACTCAACTGTCCTCAGTCACATGGCGCAGAAGCCCTGGAGACGGGCTACTTGAAGCAAGTCCACTGGACACAATGGCAACAACCACTGGCATGTCACTAACCCTTGCCTCCTCCTCTTCCTCTAATCACAGGGTAAGCCCTGACTCTAAGGATGGCCTACCCGGTAAGGTAGAGAAACTGGTTGCAAGTTTTTATAGTGGTGTATTATTAGCATTTTAGTAAATAAATCCTGCCTGAAGACCAGAGGCAAAGCTAAAGCCACTAGAGGTCAGATAGTGGTGACACACATCTTAAATCCCAGGATTTGGGAGACAGAGGCAGATGAATATCTGTCAGTTTAAGGCCATCCTGGGCTACACAGTTCAAAGCAGAAACAAATCCAGGTGGTGGTGACCTACACCTTTAATCCCAGTACTAGGGATTCCTGACTTTAATCCCAGCATTAGAGGGAATATCAAATGCGAAGAGAGAGGCTTAGTTAGTTAGTTTGCAGTCACCCAGCCTTGGTAGAGGTAAGACTCTTCTAGTGGCTTGGTTGCCTTACTTTTCTGGTTTTCGGGTTGAACCCTAATTTCTTCTTCTTATTATTTTTTATTATTCGTGCTTCATTTGGCACCCAATGTTTGGGGTACAAATTGAAAATGTTGGAGGTTTTTTAGCCACCAATTCAGGCTGGGGCTGCACGTGGGTTTTCTGTCTTTGGGTTTTTACTATTCGTGCTACAAGTTTTGCCTAGGTCATGGGTCATACTTAATCCCAGCACTATTTCAGACATCTGGGCAGTTACCATCACAGAATGGGTCTCTTTATCCAAACACAACTGCCAACTAATGATCCTGGGCAAGCTCAATGCCACCAATGAAAGGCCCCTCCCTGGATTCTGTGTGTCTAATGAAGTCTGAGAATGACTCATTTACCAGGGCAAAGAGAGATCAATTTCTTTTGCTAAAACAAAAGGCTAGATAAGAAAGAAAGGCCTTATACCAGTTTCTAAATGCACAGGCTAACAGGCAAGGAGATCCCCTTTCTAGGAACGGAGAACAAATACCTCCAATGTCTTATTCATAGCATGCGAAAGGAAGATGCTCTCTCTCCACTGAAGAACGTCAAGGCACTGACACCAGTAAGTATTCACCTAAGACCACCACGCCCACCAGGGAACAAAAGAGATGGATATGCCAACAGCCTACAGATTAGCAGAGGCTGAAGCATGACCCAGGCATCCTGGGCTTTCTGAGTGCACAGCCATCTGAGAGAGAACACTCCTTGAGGTTGCCTCAGGACACACATAACTGTAAGTGAGGTTTTGCTCTAAATTGCAACAATTTGATCTTTCTCCTCATACCCCCAGCAACACTGTAATAACACCCAACATTTCCCTCTGCCTTTCTACCCTAGATATACACTCCTGGAAAAAAATGAAGGTAGGTTTGTCCCTTTGGGGGTCAGTTTCTTCCATGCAATTTGCAAGCAAACACACCTCAGATTTTAAGAGAGCTATCCTGTAGTTACGATATTGATTTTTCATTTTGCCCCACAAATGCTACCACAACTTTATAACTGATATACATCATCAACAGTTTCCTTGGCCTTAGAGGCCAAATTAATCACAAAATCAACAATCTGTTTTTATGCCATGGAGTTCAATGTTCATTTTCAACATAAATTGCAAAGCCACAGTCAGAGCCGGGTGCAGTTCTGGAGATGCATTGCTAAGTCACCTCCCATTTGTGATTTAATACAACAATAGGTTTGCAAATTAAAATGTTTAAGGCTTTAGGTCAGCCTCTATTTCAGTTGGCTATGGCAACTGGAGGTCCCCAGGCTTCTTTCTGTAGGAGCACACCAGGGATAAAACGGGCTTCTAGGCAGGCACCTTCAGGGTGACCTATGAACATCACTGGCAAGAGTTGAGTTCACCATCTCCCAGACCTGTCTTCTTACAGGCCTAGCACCCTTCACCTGCTCATTCTCACTTCTCTCACAGTCTGACACAGTTAAGCCCCCGACTCTCCTGCTCACATCAAGCACTGCTGCAGCTGCCTGTCAGGCCATTTCACTAGCTGCTCATGCTAGATACGTCCTATACTCCACTGCATTGAGTGTTTATTTTTTACTTCCCTTCTCTTTCTCACTTCCATTATTGCAGCTTCTGTTTCAGAGGAGATGACTGTCATGTGTTTGGTGTTCTTACACGTGAGTTGACAGAAAAGAACATGGCTGGTACAGAATAGGCAATAATGTGTGTCTACTGTAGACACTGCTCAAATTCCCAAGTGTGCGCTAGCTCTGAGGGCCTTGGTGGGTTCTGGACTGAGTTCTTTGGAGATGCTCTGTTGGCGAGTCACACTCATTTCTTACCCCTAAACGTCTTTCTCATATGTGTCCTTCAGTGTGGCACATGGAATATTCATTTACCCATCTATTTTCTAAAGCTGTCACTTTCCCCGTCTCTTGAGGTTATTAGACAATCATGAGATTTCTTTTATCTATAAAATACAAAACTGGATTCACCCTATGTTGTATTCCTACCCTTACTGCCTTTGCTATTTGTCGTAGAAATTTCTGACAATAGGTCTTCTTGGTCAGCCTCGCTTCCCTAAAGTTTATCCACTGTGCTGTTATCATTATCATTTTGACACCAACTTCACCACTGTACCCAAAACAAAGGACAAACGTCGAAGCGTGTCATTCAAGGCTGGTTCTCCCCTTTGAGGTGCCTATCCCCCCCATATCTAAGTACCACATACACATTCTTTTCTTCCATACTCCCCCATCCCATTTGCTTCATCCCAAATGGCCCCATCTCTCCTCTTCAGAACTCAGCAAATCTTTCCTTTTGATTCACTGAGGCACAACCCAAAGGCGGTGCTTCTTCTATGAAGTCTTAAAATGTTTCTGTCAGACATGAGCTCTCCAACACAGTCCCATTACTACTCTCTTGGTCCATACATTTGGCATCCCACACATCATGTCTTATTTGTGCATATATCTGTTTGCTTAACATATACACACATGAATGTTCTCTAATGCTTGGCACATTAAACTTAAAAAGAATGGATGACTGTCTATTGGTTTGAACTTTGTGTCTCTATAGTAGATACCAGCTGAACTTGAACTACAGTTGACCATCTATAGTAGACACCGGTTGAACTTGAAGTACAATTGAACATCTATAGTAGACACCAGCTAAACTTGAACTACAATTGAACATAATTCTTTGCCGACTTCTAAAAGAGAACGGAACAATGCAGAGATGAGAACCTAGGCACTATACTAGGGCTTCTGGGGAAGGCAAGTTATCTTAACTTCAGCTCACACAGAAAAAAAAAGGATACTCTTGTGGGCACAAAAGTTTCCCACAATTTCTCCCTTATGCTTAGACATGTTTATAAACACAGGAGGGTATAATAAAACTCATGTGAGAGACAAAACTCAACGTTGGCAAGTGTTTACATTCTAATCAGGACAACAAGTCACTTCTCACTGAGATATTCCAACTCAGTCAGCATGAAGAGTCTTGCACTTGTGCCAAGGGCCCTTCCCGTGCCAAGAAACATCCCAGTCTTTCCAAGTTAGAAGGCAAGGCTGGGCACCCACAGAAAAGTCATAAAAAATAGCTTTTGAAGACTGCTTCTAAAACCAGTGTCCACAGACCGTAGGGCTCTACGTGCTAAAGTCCACTGGTCCTTGACCTTGTCAGGTGACTCCCAAGTCAGGTGACTTCCAACCCAGGCCAACTGTGGGCAGGCTGTAGACCTTTCTGACAGGAAGTCAAGGGCCAGAGCTCCTGGAGTTGCTGATATCTAGAGGAGAAAAGAAAAATATAGCACCCCCAAGAACCCTGCCTTTTCAAATGTGGGAGTCAAGTGACATTAGGAAGACACAGAACTGAGGAAGGAGCTGATGCATGCCCAGGGCTTGTCCCACAAGTGCATTGAAGCCCAGAACGCAGCTGCACTGCAAGGGTGCCCTGGAAGGCTGGACATGGGAGACGTGTTGAACACAATGAAGGCTGGATGATGGCTTCACTGCCAGATCTTCGTGGAACAGGTGACAGTGTAGGTGTCACTCAGTGAAAATCTGACACTGCTGTATTCTTGAACATAACGGTACCCAACGACACCATGGAACTGGCCAGTTCATACGAGTGGGAGGAGTCTGTACAAGGAAATCACATGGCATTTCGAGGTGCAGTTGGTATGGATTAACAGTCCCCAATTCTCTGTCAAGGAGCAGCTAATGAGATACAGAAATCGTTTGCCCAAAATCACAGCTGCGATTCCCATGCCTCAGGAGGCAGAGGATCTTCATGGAACAAGGAAATGCTCCTAAGGTCTGTCTGCCAAAGATACCCAAGGCCTCCAGATAAAGCCTGAGCTGCCAAGGCTGGCTTCCTGAGGATAACAGCAGAATCGGAGTCCAGCATTTGATCTAGTCAGGAGGTCAAGGGAGTCACACCTGAAAAATAAGAGTCTGTCAGGAAGAGGAAGGATAGACAAAGACCATCCAGCAGAAGGAGCCCTGTGCTTCCACTGACTGGGGAAGGAACGCAGGGCAGACTCTCCAGAGTAAAGGGGCGGGGGCAGAAGAGACAGCACAAGGGACTGAGGATGAATCAGTTGAACCCACTGATAAGTCTACGAGGGAGAGGCATGACCAGATCTGCAGTCAAAAACATTACCCTAAGCTAGGCTGTGGTGGCGCACACCCTTAGTCCCAGCACTTGGGTGGCAGAGACAGGTGGATTTTTGTGAGTTTGAGGCCAGCCTGGTCTACAAATTGAGTTCCAGGACAGGCTCCAAAGCTACAGAGAAACCCTGTCTTGATAAAACAAAAAGCAAAAAACAAACAAAACATTACACTAGCAGCTGTGTGAGGACCTCCTGAAGCCGGGGGCAGGAGCTGCAATGGGGGGGGGAGTGAGGGGAATGAGAGGGCGGGTCTGGACAGGCTAGCAGCAGAACAGCAGGAAAACACAATAAAGAGTGAGCTGCTGAGAGACAGTTCAACAACACCTGCCAGGCACAGAGAGGTGAGGAGCAGTGCCATTTCCCAAATAAGACAAGTTTGAGTAGAATTACCAGTCATGGCTGTTTTGGAACCTTGCGTGTAACGTGCATTTACGTCCCACCCCCAATACATACAATTCTTTCCATGGAAAACAACCATTCCCTTCTCTCCCCATCTCTACCTGTCAATTTCTTTCCAGATTTCCAGATGAAATTTCCCACTGACTGTGACGCTGTCTGGTATCCTACCACCCAATGTGTCCCTCTGCATTCTTTATGTGACTGTATTAGCATTAACCTCTACCACATGTAAGAATTAGAAACACAGCTTTCTTTCCTGAGCGCCTACTCCAGACCACTCTGGGAATTAAAGAAAAACATTTGTTCTGAGCTAAAGGGAGAGGGCCTTCCTCTTCATTTGTTTACTGGTTCACTTATTCACCCATTTAGTCAAGTCTGCAGCTTGCCAAAACACTATCAACTGGGAGCCGTGACCTAGGCCGGTTAAATCAGTGTCTCTGGAGCTGATGTCCAAGCAATATTTTGAAAGAAATTTCCTGGGCGATCCAAATATGCAGTCAAGATTAAGAACCCAAGCAGCTGGGGACCTTACTTGAGGGTTCTAACAACCGCACATCCTAATACTGATGCTCATTAAAGCAGGGAAACAACATCCCAGGAAAGGCAGAAAAGACTAGCAAGCTGATGCTTTTAACTCAGGGAATTTGGTCACCCAGATTAAAACAAGAAGTAGGGACAGCAGGCCATTCAACAAAGACCACATACAAACACACATGCAGAAGGGGCAGCCAACATACCCTGTACCACAGGCTCCTAGTTGTTTGGCTGTTCTTTTAAAATGCTACTCAACTATCTATCTATCTATCTATCTATCTATCTATCTATCTATCTACCTATCATCTATTTGTATGGGAGGGGTGTTGAAAGGAATGGGTTGTTGAAGCATGTTCTTGGGGACTCTGTCTGGTCCCTAGCCCCTTCTCTCAGTTTCCCAGCTGCCAGGATGTAAACAGCCTCCTCTGCCATGTACTCCTACAGCCATGATATTTTTTCTTGCCTTGGGCTCAAAGCAAGGGCACTAGTTGACCTCTGATTGAAACACTTAATGAAAATAAACTTTCTTCCTTTAAACTGATTCCTCTGCAGTATCTTTGTCACCATGGTGGGACGTTTAACTAACATCACAATCCTAAGGGCTTCGCAACTACTGAGTCCTGTTGTGCAGTCGTCTGTCTGTGTCCCCCCCCCAACCCGCAGTCTTCCAGAAAAAAAAAAAAACCTCTTGCCGAGGAACTAGGAAGTGGAACTGGAAACTCTGTTGTGCACAGTAAAGGCTTCGAGCTGCACTTTGACAGCAAAGCAGGAAAGGGCCCAGAGCAGAGGATAAACCAGTGTTTAAATAAACCTAATGAAGACAGGCTGCGGGGAAGAAGAATGACAGCAAACAAGAGGCCAAGAAGGCTCACCATATCAGAAAGCAACGACTGAAGCTCAGACCTGAACACTGTCCAACAGTAACATAACTTTAAACAGAAATAAGGCAGCAGGCATGTTTCCTCCCATCACTTCCACCAGCAAAAATAGTCAGGAGACCAAGCCTTAGGATTTGTAGGGGGAAGTGGGGGGGGGAGATCTACCTATAGGGCTCGAGTTGGCCCCAGTAGCTGCCCCAGCTAATTCAGTGTCAGTGTGCAGAGAGCGATCGTTCCCACAGTCAGCATGCAGGACGGCTCCCTATTAGAATCTTGTGATCTACTCTGGTTCTTTGATCACAATGACGTAAGTGCTGTGTGGCTCAAGTTCTTATAGCAACTAAGAGAACAGGAACCTCTGCCTCACTACAAACCCCAGATCTGTCACTCATTAAGTATATGACCTGGTGAATCACTCAGCAGACTGAGCCCCAACTTCTTCATCAGCAAAGCAGAAATGAGACATCTGCCAAGGAGAGCTGAATAGAGGGAACAAAACCTAAGAGAGATGTATATAGCGACAGCAAAGGGGAGTGGGGCCATCTAAGCCCTCTGAAATTCACACCCTAGATATCTGATATGGAGCTACAGAACTTGGTGTTTTCCCTACTGGGTTTTGGACTTACTTTAGCCCAATCTTTCCTCACTATGCCCCCATCCTTGCCTTTTGGAATGGGAATGTATATTCTGTGCCACTGTATGTTGGAAGTATCTAATTTCTGTTTACTTTACAGGGGGTTACTTTTGAAATGCGGTGACAATGTGAAAGACTTATAGGGACGTAGGAAGCTGGGCTAAACGTATCTGGCATCATGAGATGGCTTTGAGCCTAAGGGACGCAGAGGTGGAATGGGATGGGTTGAATGAGAAGTGTCCCCATAAGTTCCTGTATTTAAACACTTGGTCCCATTTCTGGAGAAAGTATGTCACTGGGGGAGGGGGGCAGGACTTAAGGGTTTATAAAGCCTTGCCCCATTTCTTGTTCTGTCCCTACTTCCTGTGTGTGGAAGAAAATGTGATTGGACAGCTGCCTGGTCTTGCCACCTTACTGTTGCCATGCCTTCCCCGGCAAGAACTCTGGCTGGAACAAAATGCCCAACCCTTTCTTCCTTAAAAACTACAATAAAAATGCATATATTTTAGTCCAATAATTCTACTTCTAAGTGTTATGGTGATTTCAAATGTCAAAAACATCATATAGAAAAATACTCATTACTGCATTATCTGTAAAAGTGGAAAACTAAAGATAATAAAAGACTAGCCAAATAGATTATGAAACCACATGATAAGAACATACAAACCTGGAAAGATCTGCAAGGTACGGTTATATGGAGGCTGACATGATGGCTTACTGTCCAAGAGCACACACTGTTCTTGCATAGGACCTGAGTTCAGGTCTCAAAACATACCAGATGGCTCTTAGTTACTTATAATTCTAGCTCCAGAGGACTCCAATGCCTTCTTCTCATATCTGTGGGTACGAGCACTCATGCACACATTCCCTCACGCATACCCATACACAGAATTTAAAACAAAACAAATCTTTTTCATAAAAGATACAATGTGTTATATAATCAAGACTGCATATATAATTTTAAGTATGCAAAGCATCTCTAAAAATGTCTAGAAAAATCTAGGAATAGTGCTAGCCACTGAGGGAGGGAAAGGGTGACTTCAGGGACCAAGGGAGAGAGAATGCTCTTCACTACAGATGTTTTCATCCCGGTGAATTCCACTTACCTGAAAGACCCAGCTCAGGGCTCTGGCACATATGTGAGCCACACTAAGTACTCACCCTGCCAGCCAGAGAAGAAGATGGTGCCACAAAGCAAAACCAGCATGCTGGGGGTGGAGGGTGCACCAAACCACACGTCACCTCTACACTAACGGGGTGGGGAAATGTTTCAGAGAAATAGCTTCTTGGTCATGCTGTGCTACAACACACAGGTGGAAGCTGCTAACCACAGGAAGGCCCAGCTGCTGGAGATGGGAGCTGCTGTGCAGAGTCAACGGCCACTGGGAAATGAGGCTCCACACCCACCATGGTCTGCCTCTCCATCTCCATGCCTTTCTGAGCTCCTCTTCTCGCTGAAGGACAAGGTCAAAATGATCTTCACTTGAGTTGCTCGTCAGAGCCTAGTACCCGGGGTGGATGTCACCTAGAGTGACGTTCAGTAAGATCAGAAGACAGAGTAAATGCCGTGGGCAGGCCTTGGAAGAAACTAAACAATACCAATTATTTAATTAATATAATTTGCTACCTGTTCCTTGGGAACAAGAAAAAAAAAGGAATAGAAGAGGAATTTTCTAGAAAGCACAAACCCCATTTGTTCTCCAGAGAATAACACTGTGGGTAGCTCATAAGTGTTCTGGGGAAATGAAACAGTAGCCCTATAATGTCATCTCTCTGTCTCACTATTATCTAAGGAGAAAGGGTCTTTTTTTACTTAACCCCAGACCTTAAGATCCTAAAGAGAATCAAAGTGAAGGCAATCTTCAGACTCTCAAGGCGGGACAAGCTGAGACATAGTGATCACTCAAGAATCAACACCTTGTGCCTTAGAAGGAACAGCAGCAGAGAGGGACAAAAGTGAGGAGGAACAAGGGACCAGAAGGAGCCGGCAACCATTTACACTATGGACACCACCTCAGTGTTTCACACAGTGTCACTAATGTGCCAGAGGGTAAGTGCAGTCCCAAACAGTAGTACCAGCCAAAAGGGGTGAGAGTGTGAAAAAGAGCCCATTCTGTTCTATTTATTACCATGCCTGCTATCCTGAACCAGATCAAGGAACTAAAGCATGGCCTTTAGTGATATTTCAAAATTTTACCTGTACAGTACTGAGTCCTCAGGACCGTCACGTGGGAGATGCCATTTCTTCCACCACAATCCTAGCAGTGAAGGGGCATGCTCCCACACACGGGAGAGAACCTGTAAGTGGCTCACATGTGGGAAGATCTGCCTCTGGCCAAGGTTTAAAATTATTATTCTGGCATTTAGATAATGGAAGGGAAATAATAAGAAACTTGGTAAGAAAAAACACCCATTTGTAATTCATATTCTGAAAATGGAGAGTTGCTTGTTAGCTGTGTTTAGGGATTGTGAAATTGGGGCAAATGATGTGATCTGACTTGTTTTCTAGGCAAAACCTTTGCAAACACAAGATAATCAAACTAGTTTCCATTTTATTCTGCACATACTTGGCTCTGCTCCCGATGACTTTGGTAGTCATTAGGGATGAGAGGGCTGTGGTTCACCGAAAATGCATTAGGACAAAAGGGTCCGCGCTAATCTTTCTCATCTTATCTGTCACTGCCCGGCTCACACAAAACAAACTCCATGAAGTCTAATCAAGTTTGCAAGCAAAGAATGTTTTCCTGCCTACTGCATCTCAGCTCACGCCATCTTTGACTATCTTCCACCCGTCTCCATCTATCAGACCCTTCGTTTTCCCACAGGCCTGTGTCAGACTCTGCCTTTCGCCTTTGATTTTCCTCCCGCTGAATTACTTACTGCCTTGTGCCTTATCAGCCTGGGAGACCTAAGTCCCAGCTCTTTGTACAGCTTCCCTTATCTGGACGGCATGGAACAGATGTATGATTAAATGACTAGATGAAGACAGAACATTTCTCTTCTGATGTCACAATATTAAAATAGATTTAAAAGAAATTATTGTATAATTTTCAGGTTATCACTCATACAAATATCTGAGTAGCATGGAATTATTAAAAAAAGTAAGCATAAAAGGGAAGCTTCTGAATCTTCAGATTTGAAATATTGAAACTAAGTGCTGACATGCTTTATGAGAGGCTTCTTTTCAATTTTTAGTTTTTTCAGAACAATCAATAAGAAAGGGCAAGTTCCTTCAGTGCTCATATTTGCACCCAAAAATGTAATCAAGGTTATTTCAAACTAGCCAGAAAATGCTACTTAATTATCACAGTTAATAGAGTCACATTCTTTCTCTCATTAAAAAAAAGAAAGTTAATAAGACTGATCCTAAAAGCCCACAAGCCACTCTGTGCAGCTTCATGTAGACAGCACGTTTATTCAGGTTCTGGCTGAGGATGAAGGGGCAATAGATGGTACACTCAAAACAACATCAGAAGACCTGGGCATAAGCTGCAGACAGGACTCATTTTTTTTCCTCCTTCCTCCTTAACAAAGTGGCTGGGGAGTGGGGAGGGGGGTCTACCTCCAGAGGCATTTCCATCAAACCCTTTATAGATCTTGGCTCCCCGGCTTCATCTAAGAAGCCAGGTCCATTTCCTGTGCTCAGACAGCACAGTAGTTCTTGTGGCTCATAAAATTATGGACCAACTTTCCCCTTTGTTCTAGCAAAAGACTTCCTTGGAGAAAGCAGTAATCCTTTAAAGCCTCCCAGTGCAAAGGTCTCTCCTGGTGTGTTCCCATCCCCATCCCCCAGAGGAAAAGCTCAGTCACATCACAAGGCATGTCTCCTTTCCAAGCTGCACCAGGGCTCAAGGCTCCTGGTGAGGAAAGAAAACTGGTCATTTGAACATTCTTTCCTGGATCTGTCTGAAGTGTAGACAAGCAGCAAAGATGAATATTAATATGCCTTCCATCATCAAAAGCTATTGCATACCCAAAGGATGATAAATATTTTAATCAGTTTTCAGCTTGTCTGGCGGAAGTCAGTTTATTCCTCGGGGATTTTCCTAGTTCTGTGCCCAAAACCTGCCCAGTGCATGCCGCTTTCTCTGTATTTTGAAATTAACCACAACAAAGTTCAAGCTTTGCTACAGAAGTCATTTATTTTTGACATGATTTTACTCTATTAGATTCTTTTAAGAGTAAGGAACTCTAAGACATGAGTAATGGCAACAAACGAGACAAGGCACCTTCTTCAGCTGTAGCAATATGGTGACACTAAGAAATTAAGGCCCACTTCTCTCATTAAAAAAAGTCCCCGTATTTACATAAGTCATTTGCCAGTGACTTCTCAATATTCTTAGCTAAAAATGCCAAAGGCATGCAGCCTGCCTCTGTGCTTTCAACCTGAAGGAGAGGGAGAAGCCGCCACTGCCACAGATGTCTGCCAGTGTTGTGCTGAGGGTCTGAGCAGAGAACCAACTCAAAAACACCCCTTTTAATTAGGAGGTAATTAATGAAACTTAACAGAAATCAGGCTTCCCCACACAGTGGGAAGGACCAGAACACTGACCACACATCTAGCTCTTCCTTCTATAAGTGTATGGTAAGCACCTACTATGCGCCAGCCGGGGTCCCAGAGCTGGGATTCTAAGTAAAGCTAAGGGCTTCTCTGTTGCCCGGCCCAGTGCAGGGAGGAGTGCCTGGATGGAGTTGAGGCAGACAATAAAGGAATTCAGTCTAATGATGAGATGTTACAGAGCACACAAAGAGGACACGATCCCCTATAAGCAGGGTGAACTCAGAGAAACTCTCTCCAAGGACAAGAAAAGACAATGTGAAGTGAAGGAATGAGAAAAGCAAAGCAGAGAAAGAATATTCCAGAGGCAAAAGAAAACACATAGACCCCAGCAGAAGTGTGGGTTCTGTGATTCTGAAAGCCACACAAAGAAGATGGATTTCTGAGTGTCACGGTAGGTCTGGTCCAGGCCAGGGAAGTGAGCTGATTTACAGTCAAAGGAAGGTAACTGCAGATGAGTAGGAGGTAAAGCTTAGGAGAAGCCAAAAGGCTGGTTACTAGGCAGTTCCCACGACTACAGTCTTTAGCCAAGCTGCTAGCATAGGTGGTGAAGGTGACTCAGGTGGTGAGTGTATTTTAAAAAGAGAGCTTTCTCAGACTTGGAGCTCAATCAAGAGGACACTCAAGCTTGTGCTAAATGACTGGATAGTACTAGTTACTGACACTGGGAGAGAAGTCAGGGATTATCAGAATCGAGATTGGGATTTGAAATATGCTTAATTTGAAGCATTATTACAGAATGGTATCTACCCATCTATCTCAACTATTACACAAGTGCCCAAGAAATGACTCTCCAGTGCCAAGAAAATATTGATTTATTATAGGCATCAGCATATTGACCTATTCTCATTCTTTACGAAGCTCACATGCATGTACAGTTTAGGGCAGTGGTTCTCAACCTTCCTAATGTTTCAACTCTTTAATACAGTTCCTCATGTTGTGGTGACCTCCAACCATAAAATTATTTTTATTGCTACCTCATAACTGTAATTTTGCTACTGTTATGAATTGTAATGTAAATATTTTTTGGAGACAGAGGTTTCCCGAAGGGATTACGACCCACAGGTTAAGAACTGCTAGTTTAGGAAACCAAATAAAATACAGACTTCTTAGTTCCTTGAAACATCTGACTAACTGTGGGCATTTCATAATTCTTCACCTAAATTAACAATGCTTAAGTAACTATCAAGAAACCACCAGCTCCAAGCTGTGCAGTGGTGGTGCACGACTCTAATCCCAGCACTTAGGAGGCAGAGGCAGGTGAATCTCTGTGAGTTTGGGGCCAGCCTAGTCTACAAGAGCTAGTTCCAGAACACCCAGGGCTGTTTCCTATCTTGGGGGAAAAAATCACTAGCTTGGAGTCCTACAACCAAAGAAGATACATCCAAACACGGGTCTTACTTCACTTTCAACGCTGACCTGGTAACTCACTTTCTTATTTGAGGGCTAATTTTGTCAATCAATCAAAACCAAGAAGGAGATCATCTGTCTGAGCCTATGATACACACTGAGGAAATGTTTACAAGTGAGATGGTCACAGGTGTTCCCAGATGAGGCTGAGCTCATGGAAAGGAAATGCAAGGTCAATCACAGCGTACCTGTTAGAAGTTGGACTCAAAAGCATCACTGAACAGCGATTACAGAGCACGTTTAAGAATAAAAAAAAGGTAGTATATCACAGTTCCCTTTTCGAAAAATACAGGCTCACTATTTCTCAGAAATCAAGGAGAAAGAGCAGGATGATCGGTCATGCTACCCTTGAGAGACAGAAGACGGAATTTCATGTGTTCCCATAGTTCTCAGAGAAGCGAGGCTTTTAGCAGTTTGAGCACATTTCTCCATAGAGACACTTTTGCAAAGTATGACAAGATTCCCAGTCCTACCCCACAAGTATTTAACACTCAGTGGGTGGGAGCATTGCAATGGTAGCATTATGCTCCAAACAGCAGAGAGTCCCCTAGGCTCTAGGGCAGAACGGGGGTGGGACAGAACCCCAATCAAACACCTCTAAGCAAGGGAGGTCAAGCTAACCCCTGGAATCCCTATTTCAGGTGCAATGTGGGGTCTACAAGTTCTCTCAGGAGATCATTATAACCATGTACTTCAGAAGGGAACAGTTTTAGGGACTACTCATTAAACTTAGGGGTTAAAACAGCAAAAATCTCGATAATATTCCAAATAAATAGCACAGATCCCGGGAAAGGTTGGTTGCTTTTCAAAACTGTGGGCTTGATGTCTGCCTGTCCATTCATTCATTCATTCATTCATTCATTCATTCATTCATTCATGTGTGCATGCATTACTTCATTCTCTACACTATGATTCATCTAGGGCACTGAGAAGGTTTATTTTTTAGTCAGGTGAATGACAGACTAGAGAGAAACCGAACACTCCACCAAGCCATCTGAAAAAGGACTTGGGGTGGGGGGAGAAGGTATATTATATATTAGCCTTTGTCTTTCCTGGGAAAATGGAAATTCCTGACACACCAGTCTGGCATCCGGGCTTCTGAATTCACACGTGCATGTTATGGCCTGCTTGTCAGAGCAACCCAAAATAAATTCTAGCAGCTGAGGCTACCACAGTTCCCCAAGGAAAAGTGGTAGGGCTTTTACACCCTTTACACAGATTTGAATTTCAGAGTAGTTAAAAACATTTGAATCAAGAGAATTCACCTTTTTTTTTGTGGGGCTGTTGTTGTTGCTGTTTTTTTTTTTCGTTTTTTGTTTTTTGTTTTTCCCCAAATAGAGTGTGTAAAAATCGTGTATATGAGCCATGCATGTGTGTACTTAATGGAGATGAACAAATGCTCTAGTGTCAAGGCTACCGTAGAAATCCCAGCTGTTCACCCAGGTTTCCTTTCTATACACTAACTGGAGCTAAGAGAGATGGCACACTTCCCCGTGGCCTATCCTAACTCCTGTCACATGTGCTCCATTTCCCGCTGTGTTTGGAACAGAGGCCACAGCCGGGTCCTCTGAGCATCCTGCACATCCTAGCGCTGGGCACCAGAAGCTCTGCGCACACTGCTCACGCAAGGGTTAAGAACAGAAGTCTACCACTGGCCGGCTGTGATGTTCCTTGAGATATTGTCACTGGATGTATCCTCAGTAGAATTCTATTCAACACCTCTGTCTTTAAGTACAAAGCTGCAGGCTGTAGCAGCTTTAAGAAACATAAGTACCCCTTTTTTCTGCACACAGTATCTGTGTGTGAAATTCTCTAAAGGGGTTTAAGTATTTACCCTGAACGCTATCAGCCGCTCTCTAAATTTTTCCTTATCCAGTTGCAAAACACTTCAAAGAGAATCACAAACACGGGCTTCTGTGCTTCCCATGCACACTCTGTTTGGGAGGCTTAAGTCTGAATTCTCTTGGAATTGTAATTTTTTCCCAAAAAAGGACAGGATACACATACTTTAAAAAAATCATTATTAAATGAAGGCGTGTGAGGAGGGGGTGGGGGCTGTTCTAAGAGAAATAAAAAAATTACCTATCAAGAAAAACCTAAAATATGTTAGAAAGAAGGTCAATGCTAAATAAATTACACATAAAACCCCCTCCCTCCCTCAATATTGTTTGCTTTTAGAACAACATAGTTGTGGGAAATTGGAGTTTAGGGGTGGGTCCAAAGAACCAAACTCCAGTGTCTTAAGATCACCAAAAATGTAAGCCAAGGACTGTAGATTTTGTGGCTGGAAGCAACTTGTTTCTCTTTTCCCCCAATTTCCAAAGATAAATACAAAGGCCCTCAAACACTGTGTTCCAGAATTTGAATTATTGGGTGCTTGTAACTGTTTAACCTGCTTCCAATCTGGGCTTATCTTGAGACACTCAGCAATGTCCCAGTCAAAAGAGGGAGAAAGGAATTTAAATCTTAATTGAAAACCACCAGACATTTCATGCCAGATCTTAAATTACTATAATATACTCTGCTTCTAAATAAGAAATCCTGACCCAAGGGCTAGAGAGATGGCTCACTGGTAAAGAGCTTATGGGGCTCTTGCAGAGGATCCAGGTTCAATTCCCAGCACCCACCTAGTTGGCTCACACCACCTCTAACTCTGGCTTCAGGAGACCTGAGGCTTCTGGCCTGCAAAGACACATGCATCCATGTGCACATATCCATGCATGGACGACACACACAGTTAAAAATAAATATAAAAATGCCGATAAATGGGAGACAATATTTAGTATTCACTAGAATACTTATGGTGATATATATATCATATCTAGGTAAATTCACCATTAATATGAACCCCAAATAGTTATCTATAATTTATCATGACCCCAAAAATCTTTAATTTAGGAGAAATCTTAAAAAGAATTGACTTTGCTATTATCCAAATACTACTGTACTTGATATATATTTTAGTACATACGAAGCAGCCTTGTTCCTGGGTTCACTTACAAAGAATTTTATCCACAGCTGTAGAGACAGCTTCATTAAGCTCTCCAGAAACAAACTGCTCTCCAGCTTGCTCACTCCCTGCATCTGTGGGCTCACCAACAGGGGACCTGTCCCTGCAGCAGCAGGCTGCCTCCAGAACAAGGTTCCCTGATGATTTATGCAGACCACAATGACAAGTCAAGAGGCATGACTCACCTCGGAATTAAACCATTATAAATAACTTGTCAGGGATGCCTTTACAGTCTGAAGAACATTTCTCTCTTAGAACTTTAACAACAAGATCCTGGTTATGTTGTGAAATGAAACACCCACTCATTTTCCACATCTCTCTGCTCTCCTGAGCCAAATTTTAACATAAATGGGCAAATTAAATGTAGCCTATTGCTTACCTAACATAATTATATGTTGCATTTTACACTGATTCAAAACGGATACATTAAAATAATCCTGCCTTGGCTCCTACCCACTCCAGCTGGCAAAGGTTATTAAGGCCAATCGCCATGCACAGGGCCTGCTACTGTAGCACCAGGGATAGTTGGGTCAGGAAATGGCTCAGAACACAGAGGATGAGCAAGAGCCACTTTCTCCCGGCAAAGAAAAAGCAACAACAAAATGCATGAAGAAATCCCCGCAGTCCATAAATCATCGGCTTCTCTCGGTACTTCCTCGGGATGCTCAGCTGGAAAAATTCCACTGGATTTTACCAAGTGGAGGTTTTTAAGGTCAAAAGGAAATGAGTAAATGTCATCAATTTGGAGGATTTCACACCCAGCATTCTTTTCAGTCTCCCCGTGAATTTGATAGTGTTAAAACATTTTTATAGGTAAAATAAATGTCAGTTTTGCAAAGAGTGATACCAGCCCCTGGGAGACAAATGGCCTATCCACTGGATCTCAGGCCACGGCGTGACTCGCTGCCTCACTGGAGACCTCAGCTTTTCATCCCCCTCTTCAGCCAGCAAGAAAAGCTTGCATAGTTTCTTTCAAATGCTAACTCTCCTAGCCCAAAGAGTCTCCTCAGAATATGATAATCTTGGATGAGAGGTAGTGGGGTTGGTTGAAAAAACTAAAATACAAATATGTGAATAGTGCCCAGTGTTAGAAGACTTCTTGAGTGCAGAGCAAAGAAGGCAAGAAAGGCTCAACCTTGGTGCAAAGGGTCAGGCTGCTCTGGGCTCGATGCTCAATGAATTCACAAAGTAATATTCAGGGGAGATGTGAGGTTTTATCAGAATGTCATTCGAATTTAAGGTTTAACATTTATATCACAAGAGCAGGCACGGAGTAAAACTGTCCTCCAGGAGAGAAGTGAGCAGAACAGTGTGCCAGAGCAGAGCATGCCTGCTGGGCCAGGGAGTGGGCAGCAGAGGCCAGGGGAGTTTATGTACAGCCGACTAAACTGTCTAAAGTGTGAGGCTGGTTAGGACATATGCAGTGTTACCACTAACGGAGGAACAGCTATTTCAAAACTCATTTTCCATTCTCCTCTAGGCTTCTGGAGACGGTCCCTCCCTCCCAACCCCATGAGAAAAAGGACAGAAAGACGAAGAGAAACAACACTCGTCTCTCCCCTGGTGCAAGGGCCATCGAAGGCTGTTTTCTCATAAATGAAAGGGGGGAAAGTAATGCATGCAGTGTCCAAAGTTTTAGGTCTTATTTTCTCATTGAAAAAGATGGAAGATAAACTGTAGAACAGATAAAATGCAGTGATCAAAGGCATCTTTCCACAACACTCACATGACTCAATAACTCAAAAAAAAGAACCCCCAGAAAGATAACAAAGAATTGCTCCTCTAAAATCATAACAATTTGGAGTAATATATTCCCTAGAAGAAAAGTCTGAACATCCAGAAATGCCCTTTAGATTAGCTTAATTCCACAGACTCCAAATGTGCACCAAACACTGCACTTTTGATGTGAAATTGCTGTTGAATTTGTGAACCCACAACTGATTTCCTGTGTTATGGAATCCTGGAGATTACAGTTAACTTGAAGCAACAGGGATAATTCTTGGCAGTTAATGGGACATTTATATGCATTTTCCTGAAAGGCAGCATCTTGGGACAACAGGCAGCTCAACATTGCCCCCTACTGCTGACAAGTTTAAGAAAGCTGGGGAAGGGCTGACAGCCTGACTCCCACTGGCCAATGACTTCACCCCCATACCCAAATACCACATGGCTCTGCATTAGAACTACCCAGCCAGGGATTCTTTCTAAGATAGTCTCTGCTGCATCTCCCAGCAGCAAAAACAACTTATCATGAGTTTATTAGAGATCTTTTGTAAAGGCTCAAAGTATTGTTCAGCTTAATTTAGAAGAACCTTCCCTTTTAACTTGGTCCAAACCTTCATTCTGCTGATAATTATCCAGCTGTGGTATTCGGGAAAGACACTGAATCATTTATTTTTTTTTTATAACAGCAAAGCTAAAGAATGCTCCACCAAGTACAAAGAACTGCACTCTGGAAAATTCCCTGGATTGCTACTCCTTCTAGTATTTTTCTGGTATGAATACAATAAAAAGAAGATACTTCATTTAACTAATGTGCCACTACTACCAAATGTGTACACACACATATGGAGACTACACTATCTACACTCACATCTACCAAATGTGTGTGTGCACATATGGAAGAGACTGGCATCCATCTATACTCATATCTACCAAATGTGTACATACACATATGGAGAGACTTCATACATCAATACTCATATCTACCAAATGTGTGTGTGCACATATGGAGAAACTGGCATGCATCTACACTCATATCTTTTCAATGAATTAATAATAAGCATCACTGGTGTGATCAAAATACTAAAACCTTCACTGTTTCACTGGGGGGGATGCTCCTAAATGAAAGCAATAAAAACTTTTTAAAAATTATTTTACAAAATGACTGAGTTCTCTTATTTGTTTCTAAAGTTTAATTTACTGGTGCAGGAGGTCCTTCTGTATTTGCATTGCTTTCATTGGCTGAATAAAGAAACTGCCTTGACCTTTTAATAGGGCAACCCTTAGGTGGGCGGAGTAGACAGAACAGAATGCTGGGAAGAAGGGAAGAGTGGCAGATGCCATGAATCTCCAGCCTGAGACAGACGTAGGTTAGAATCTTGCCGGTAAACCACAGTCACGTGGTGATACACAGATTTAATAGAAATGGGTTAATCAAG
>LOJH01003553.1:25053-38666 GCA_001685095.1 Ellobius talpinus | reverse complement strand
CTACCTCACAAGGACTAAAAATGACTTGCTTCTCCTTCGAGTACAAGGTCGGGTACTAGTGGTCATACTGGTTAGTTTTTGTAAAATTGACATAAAAAGCCAGGATTATCCGGGAAGAGGGAACCTCAATTGAGAGAATGCCTCCATTAGATTGGTCTGTACATAAGTCTATGGGCTCATTTTTTTGATTAATGATTGATATGGGAGGGCCCAGCCTACTGTGGGTGGTACCACTCCTGGTTTGGTGGTCCTGACTTATAAAGCAGGCTGAGCAAGCCATGGGGAGTAAGCCAGTAAGCAGCACTCTTCCATGGCCGGTGGGGGGGGAGGTCAGTTCCTGTTTCCAGGTTTCTGCTTTGAGTTCTCTCAATGATGGACTGTAATCTGACAGGTGAATTAAACCCTTTCCTACCCAAGTTGTTTGGAGGCAGTTTTTAATCACAGCAATAGAAAGCCAACCAGAACAGTGGTCTAGTGACAAAAATCTTAAGGTACAAGATTGGACAACTTTCTGCTGTGAACTCGATGTCAGAGGAGTCACTCTGAAACCGAGGTGGACTCTTAGATGTGAACGGAGGTACAACAAACACCCTGTGCCCCCCTGAAAATTTAGCCACAGATGTTCAACCCCCAACTTGAGGACAGAAGCTATACATCTCCACATCATGTTCTAGGTTCAGCCTAGGCTCCCAGGGTCCAGTTATTCCAGGGAATAGAAGCACTGAGAAAGTTTAGATTTTTCCCTGGTTTTTCAAAGGTTAGGCTTACATCCAGTCAGCTAAATATTCACGATAAAATGGGCAGGACATGGGGGCAATTAAGGGTACTGTCATTGTCTGCAGTGGTGGTAGATACTAGTAAAATATACTGAAAAGTGCTGGATTCCATGGGATTTGGGGTGAGGGCTCAATCAGTAAACTGCTTGCTACACGAGCATGAGGACTCAACGTCAGACCCCAACACACGTCTAAAAATCTGGGTGTGGCGAGAGGCATAGACAAAGGAGCCCTAGAGATTGTGGGCTGGCTAGTCTTGTTGAATCAGTAAGATACAGGAGCAACGAGAGGGCCTGTGCTTACACTCCCACCCCCAAATAAGTTAGAGAGCACTAGGGAAAGACAACTGACATTGATCTCTGGCCTCAATACTCAGGTACACATATATGTGCACACAAATCTCCACCCACACAGAGAAGCACAAAGAGACTACTGGCTTCAAATCAGAAGTTCAATTCAGTGGTAGAGCAATTGCCTAGCATGCCTAGGGCTCTATGTTCAAACCACAATAATAATAGAAGTACAATCTTGGGTTCCAATTTTGGCTGAACTACTTAGCATCTATGTGACCCTCTTTTTCAGTTTTAAAATTAAAATAATGTTAATAACCATCAAACCTATGGACTGGCTATTGAATGAGATAAATCTTATTTGAAATGTAGCAAGCACTGCAGGGATATTCTCTTGTGTGTATGTACATATAATATGTGATATAGATATATCCATACACACATACTGCATATAAATGAATCAGTAATAAAAATATTAAAGTCTACTTATACTCCACTTTCTCAAAAGTCAAGAAAAAGTCAGTGATGCTCAGTTTACTTTCAGAGAAAGCCTAGGGAGATCTTTTCTAGCAGAATGGGACTGGTGCACCTGTGGTAGAAGAAAGATTGAAAAATTGCTTACCTGTGGGCTAGATGTGGTAGCTCATGTTATCCTAGCCCTTAGGAGGATCAGGAGTTCAAGGTCATCCTTGGTAAAGCATGGGGTATGAAAGAAAGACTGTCTGAAAGAAAAGCAATTCCCAGACCAGAGTCTCAACCCTACTCGAGTTCTGGAGGACAAGGGGAGGATGGGGCTCTTGCCCTTCAACAGCCGGCAATGTTGAAATATGCATTCTTAGCCAGCAGCTCCCACAGAAGCTGTTTGAGAGAGCACCTAGCTTGCGGTCAGCTTTGAGATGGAATTCCAACCTGTTCCCTGGCTAATTGTGTGGTCTCAGGCTTTCCATCTGTAAAGTGGTCGTAACTTGCACCGTCCTTCCCAAATCTATTCTTTGGAAATTATACACCTAAAGTATTATTATAGGCTCTTGGGTGGGGGTGAGATTTCGAGAGACAGGCCAAGTCATCAGGGTCCTTCCCATTCACAGAGTCTTGCCTGCACGGCCTGCCAGGTGCCTTTAAGGTTCTTAAGAAAGGGGCCCTTAGACAAGGGTATTGTGCTCTGGAGCTGGCCAGCTCAGTCCTGCCCTGGGTCCAGCACCTCAATTTGTAAAGAAGGAACTGGAGGCTATCTAAAGGGAAGTCAAATTGTTTTCAGAACACAATAGCCGAAGTAACTACAAGTCATTAGCTTCTTCCCAGGGGCCTGAAATCAAGCTTGTCTGGATCCCGAAAGGGCTGTTAGCACTGTTTACTTAAAGACCTCTGGACAGGACCCATAAATTCATTCCTGTGCCTGGCTTTCTGGAAGAGCAGCGGGAGGTGAGTCATGAGAGCCCCGAGACTCAGAGTGATTCCTGTTTCTTTAGATGCAGCTGAGTCCCTGAGGCTGTATCTGCCTTTTCAGGTCTGTAGGTGGAAGTTTCATTCAGATGGATGTGTGCTGTGGACCCTGCAGACAGCTGCACTTTGAGTGGCTCTTGACCAGTTTCTTCTCAAAACAAAAAAAAAGAAAGAAAAAAGATAGAAAGAAAAGAAAAAAAAAAACGAGGTAAAAGTGCTGGTTTTCTGCCCTCCCCCTAAGGCTTCTGGGAAGCCAAATATTTCTCAGACAGATGCACAAATGCCCCTAGAAATCCCTCTCTGAACAGAAATCTTCTTGGTGACAAGAGTGGACCTAACGAGTCACGTCTTCTCAGAGTGATCTCTCAGAAGCACAAATGCTTCTGGGAGCAAAGAAAATGCAAAGATGAGCTGGGCAGACCAGGGCCCTGAAGCCCCGACAGGCTGAGCAATTTGTCTAGGAACAGAAGTCAGCTTTCTCAAGGAATCTAGGAAATCTGGGGACTTCCCTGAAGGTTGAGCAGGGCTGGTAATTGGTTATAGATCCTCCTACATCTGTTAGAGGACTCAGCTCAAAGCCCCTGAGCTTAACCTGCTAACAGTAGAGAGAAGAGGCTATTTCTTGATGTCTCTTGGTCTTGAACAACTTGACTCTATGCACGAAAGAACTGTAGTTTCTGAAAGAATCAGAAAAGAGAGGTCGTAACCCTTGTCTGCTGTCTGCTCTCCCCCAGGAAAATCAGAGCCTGAGCTGGGGAGAAGGCTCAGTTGGTAAAAGGTTGGCTGTGAAATGCTTAGTTCAGATCCCTACACTCCACACAGAAAGCCAGGCATGGTGGCACATCCTCATGATTCCAGTTCTGGCGAGACAGGCAAGTAAGTCCATTCCTGGGGCTTGCTGGCCAGCCGGCATAGCCTAGTCAGAAAGCTCCAAATGTCAGGGAAAGACTCTACCTCAGAATACAAGATGGGTGCACCTAAGAAATGACATCTGGCCTCTATGTGCACATGCACAGAAAATCACAAGAATCTGCTGCATATAAGATTTGATTTGTAGGCCAGAGGAGCTTCATGTTACATACGTGGACCCCTTAAACATGTAGGCATCATGGAGTATATAGAATCCTATCTAAATCACAAATGCTCCTGACCCAGAAAAGGTCAAAGTTCACTGCTCCAAATCTAATTAATCAAGGTTATTTCCCACAAACCTCTAGTTAATGCAATGGCTGCACAGTCTACAAAATCAGTGTGGCAGCGGCCAGCGGGTTCTGCCTCTTCCTTGACCTATAGGCCTCTTAGCAAACAGGCTGGCATCTGTCCCTTAATATGAGGTGAGTCTTTCTGCTCAGTTCAGTCTCCATCTGTCAGATGTGGGGAGACCATCTCAGATCATGGGTTAACCTTCCTAGACTCATACAACCCAACAGGACCAGCACTCAGCGCTCCTCACACCTTTCTAGAAAATTCTGAGGCTGCCTTAAATGCTAGGGAGCCTCAGGATCACAGACTCTGGCATGACTGCCCCAAATCTGTAATGAGTTGGGTCAACGAGTACGTATCCACTGTGCTCTGCACAGCTCCAAGGACTGACCTAATGGGGGGTGGCAACAGAATGAAGATGCATGGACACAGCTGAGGTCGGGTGTTCGGGCTCTCTGACCACGGGCCCTGCAAGCTTAGTGTGTTTACTCTTTACAGTTGGACAGGGAGGCAGGGCTGCTGTATACAGCTGAAGAGCGGTTGGGTTTATGGCATAGAGTTGAACAAGAAGGCAGGTTTCGCTGATCTCGATAGGGGCTGTCGCTGTGGAGAAACAGTTAACCTCTGCAGGGAGCAGCTTTAGCGGACATCTGCACACACTGTCAGCAGCTGCACATGGGCCCGAGGAAGGTTTGCCCTCCCTCAGAGCCTCGCTCACAGAAGGCTTTGCCACCCCCATGGGTCTGGAACTTTGGATTCTTTGACAATGGTCTTGCTCCTGTCAACAGCACACATTCACTCGGGACTTCACTCGTGCCTACAAACCCCTAAAACAAAAACGCCTTTCCTTAAACTTACTCCCAGCAACACATGGGAAGGAAAGCAAGGCTTAGGAGCAGCGGTAAGGAAGATGCAAAGCAGCCGTGAGAGCCACTAGGTACCAATATCTAAGGTCCCTGCAGTCCTAAAAACCCTATGGCGAGGTGACAGATTAACCAACGAAGTACAAACCAATGGCCTCACCCCGATACTTGTGATCTACTACAAAATACTAGGCTTGGTGTTTTGTTTTGTTTTTAATCAGTTAATGAATAAAGTTTGGACCAGTTAGGTCTCCAAACCAAAACTGGCCACATCCTAAAAGCTCCAGTGTAAACTGGTGTTGTGAAGATCAGAGCACATTTTTTTTTCTGCAGAATAATGTCAGGAAAGATAATTAGCTTCCCAGGCTAGGCCCTGAAGACTCACTTGAGGGAAATTGTTATTTACCAGTAGGGTTGAGAGGGCTGGAGATGATACCAGCTAGTCCACATTGGATCAGAAAGCTCTGCCATGTTGAGGGACAACTCTACCAATACGTGCCTCTCTTGAGTTTCAGATGCCAGAGCCTTCTGCCCACACCCACAGTGAGGATGCCCCCTTCCTGACTCCCTCCCTCTCATTCTAGAAAAGAGAAATACGCACATTATCCACCTGAAATTCCTGATGCCAGGATGGAACCTCTCAGCAACGTCTCTTTCATAAAGCAGTCTCCCAGTGCAGGCACGGCAGAACTGCTGTCTTTGATTTTTAACTCATGATTTCCCAGTTATGAAAATACCAATGGGAGGCTGTGCAAATGGCTCAACGGGCAAGACATTTGATGTGCAAGTGCAGGACCTGATCTGGATCCCCAGCACCCACATTAGGGGAGGAAGGAAGAAAAGCTAAGCAGTTATAACCCCAGTGTTGAGGAGGTATACACAGGAGGATCCTGGGGGCTCCCTGGGTATGCTCCAGATTCAGTGAGAGACCCTGTCTCAAAAAATAAGGTGGATAATGATAGAGGGAGGCATCCATCATGGACCATTGGCATCCACAGTTGTACCCGTACATATATAACACAGACACACACAATAATAGTGTACTAAATGACAAAAATTTAGGTAATACAGAAAAATCCAAATAACCACCCATCAACACTGTTAAAATTACTAGATAACCTTTCACCATATGTTTATGCTTACAACCTCTTTGTTACATATTTAGGAATGTATTATGAATACTTTTTTGCACTTTGATGTTGTTTTTGGTCAGCAAGTCTCAGGGACATTTTTTATGTCAGTAGTGGCTTCTCTTTTGCCTAATGATTATCATGGGTGTACCCAGAGGAGACAGCATCCAAAGACAGTATAACATGTCTGTGCCTCTTCTATCTACAAGCACATTACCACTCTACTAGAAAGCCAGCATCCAAAGATGAACACAGGAAATATACACATCCACCCTTTGCCAAGCCCTTGGGTGACATAGTTTTATGTCTGCAGATTTATCAGAATTCATTCAGCAGCCTTTTTTAATATTTCAGTTTTCAGTTAGCAAACTAAACAACTTTGGAGTGACCTCTGATTTTCTACCACAGAACAATTTCTCTCTCTGGCCCAAGTAAATTAGTCCATAGGCTGTGAGCCCTCCTTTCAAAGCCTTGCCAATAGCTTGTGGGAAAAAGCAGAGATGCTGAACAAAACTATTCAAAACAAAACAAAAATGTTAGCTTCCCCCATTCAACAAACCCCTTCCCCATCAACCATACAAGACGTGAAAGGAAGTAGGCTGGGTGAGAGGTGAACTTCTGAGAGAGATAAGGGTGGCCTCGACAGATCCTGGGAAAGCGCTTCATGCGTCTGGCAGGGGGGTGCCTCTGGGTAAGCAGAGGTGGAAGTTTAAATCCGGAAGAGCTAACAGTTTGCAAAGCTCAGCCTTGCCATTGAGCCTGCTATCACTGTGCAGCATGTTCCCAGTCCTGCTTGGTTTCTGTGGACTCCCGCAGTTCCCTGGGGCTAAGACCCAGCTTGTCACTTGACGGCAAGGCCATGTATGAGAGACCATGGTTGTTGAGGCAGTGAGAGGCCAGGAGGAAATGCACAAATCAGGAGAGACCTGAGGAGACCAGAGCTCAGGGTCTAATTGACACACAATCAAGCAACCTTGATAGTTACCCTTTGGCCTCTAGTTTCCATCTTGGTAAAAGGGAGAGCTCGGGTTAAATTCCATGGACCACTCATTGCAGTCCTAACAGTCCATGTGTCTGTGATTCTAAGTTATCAGGTATCTCGATACAGAGCCAAATCTTGGAAAAAGCCCAGGTTCATCTTAGGTACCCAACCACATTTGCTATTGCTCTGGAGATGTGTAAAGAATGTTTCCAGGCTACTGTTGTTCCAGATACTGGCACAGGATTAAGTCCATAACGATACAGGGAGGAGGAGAACACAAACGAGCCAAGATCTGCAGCCATGTGTCAATCAGGTCAGTAGAGAAAACTCAGGTGGAGTCAGGCGGAGTTAGCCAACCACTCCGACCCTCACCCTGTGGCGTGTGTACCAGGTGTGTTCAAGCTAACAGTAATGCGTGGCCCACTTAACTTTCATTAAGTTGCCCAACCTGGTCTTGAACTTCTGTAGCCTAGGCAGGAAACCTTGTCTGAGGGCATAAAACTGATCTGTTGTTTGCTTCTCTGAGTACTGATGTACCCCAGGGACTTCCACGCGCTAGGCAAGTGCTCTACCTCCAAGCACTGAACTCTACCATGCTCTGACACCACCACCCCGCCTTTTTTTTTTAAAAAAAAGAAAAACTCTTTAGTTTGAGATGGGATTCCCTTAAATTGCCCAATCTGGCCTTGAACTTATTTTGTAGCTCAGGTAGATCTCAAACTTGTGATCCTCCTGACTCAGCCTTCTAAGTGGCCAGAATTACCAACCTGTGCCACTAGGCCCCACCTAGTTTGTTCATCTGTTGCCTTATATATTGATTTGTTTAGCCAGCTCTTTGTTTTAAATGCCCACTGGGTTTGGTATTGTTCTGTGGAGTAGATATACTACTGACTCAGACATGGCATCTGAACTAGAAGCCCCAAGCCTAGTGGTGTCTTCAGCATTCTGTTCAGATTTCTCTGAGAGACAATACATGGTGTCACCAGTGAGCACCCCATAAGACCAGCCAGATAACTAGTTAGAATAAGAAACCCTGTCTTGGTTTGAAATCACTGAGATGTCTACAAGAGCACTGTCGTATCTTTTGTCTGGGTTGTGGGGACCAAACAGTTCACGCTGCTGGGGACTGTAAAGACACTGCAGAGCCATGAGCTCAGGGGAGCATAGACTGGAACTCAAGAGCCATGTGTCTGCGTCTGTTCACCCAGTGTATACACAAGGGGCTGTGGGAACCCTCATACACCTCCAGATTCAGCTTATTGACTGTGGGTTACCATTGACCTGACCATGGTGGTTGATGCGCAGGTGGATCCAGTCAGGTAAAGACCACGAATGTTAATGGCAAATAGATAAAGGTCATAATAAGAATGGCTGTGTGCCGGGCAGTGGTCTGAGTACTTGACACTCACTAGTCTATTGAACCCTTTTAAGACTTTGGGAGGTAAATATTCACAGTCCTGTTTTATGTCACAGGAAGCTGGGAAGAGAAACCTTGGCCAAGGGCACACAGCTGGTCAGTGGTATAGCTGGGATCTGAGTCCAGGCAGTGTGGTTGCAGTGTGTGTGCATTGACCTCACAGTGAACAGCATAGCAGTGTGATAATTACTGTAGCAAGGCAAGATCAGAATCTGTAGGAACTGAGGAAGGAACATGTCAGGAAGCTCCAGGGCAGGCCCCACAGAGAAGATGACATCATGCTGTGTCTTGAAGGATGAGTACAAGTTGCTGGGGCAGAAATGGGGGAGAAACAGCTAAGCTCTTTGGACAGCATGAGCAAAAGCCTGAAGACTGAGAGTGTTTCTGCACAGACAGACCAATAGGTATATGGGAGCATGACTCACAGAGAAAGGAGAGTTAGGGGCACATTGTTAAGAGCTTTGTGAGTCATAAACCTCCTTGTAGGGATCAAGGGGCCAAATAAGAGGTTGAGACAGGACCTTCCTGCAATCTCTAGGGATCTCCAGGACGAGTTCTCTGTTGACCTGTCCTGGATCACGCCCAGTATACCATGACTTCAGCTTCACTGTGAGAGCTTGGGGCTGGCTAACTCCATTTCTCCCTACTTGAACAGCACAATTCTTGTGTTCCATGTGAAGGCGGATAAAGTTTGACAAGCTGTCTCTAAAGTGTCGAGATTGTTATTTGTCTTTCAAGAAGGTCAGGACTGTGTCCTCTTCCCTACATTTCTCCCCTGGTGGGAACACTTGTCAAGACCGGAGAGAGAGTGTCAGTGGACTTAGTCCCAGATTTCTCCCACAATCCCTGCTACTGTTATCAGCTCTGTGACTGAGATTGGGTCAAGAGGTCTGACTGAGGCCGGCATATGCAGGATCCCTGGCTGTGACCATACAGTAAAAGAGCTGAGAGAGAAATTCCTCAACGTGAAAACTGTACCCCTCCTCAGCGAAGTGGATGACCCATGACATCTGTAGCCTCCTGAAAGACTTCCTTCGAAACCTCAAAGAACCCCTTCTGACCTTTTCACTAAGCAGCGCTTTCACGGAGGCAGCAGAAATAACAGACAAAGACAGCAGCATAGAGGCCACGTACCGGGCTGGCAACGAACTGCCCTGGGCCAACAGGAACACATTAGCTTTCCTCATGATTCCCTTGCAGTGAGTGGCTCAGAGTCTGAACACTAAGATGGATATTGCCAATACAGCACAAGTTTTTGGCCCTACAAAGTCTTTGCCCCTGCTGTGCCTAATCCAGACCCAATGACAGTGTTCCAGGACATCACCTTTTAACTCAAGGTGGTGGAGCACCTACTTTCTCTGCCCCTGGAATCCTGGAATCAGTTCACGATGGCAGAATAAAAGCATCTGCACCCAGCATGACAACGGGAGCTCAACATCATGGAAACGAGGCTTAAGTGAGCTGACCAGGGCCCGTCAGGAGCTGACCGCTCCTGAATGCCAACTTGTCTCACATCCTGTCACCGTGATTGTATAATCTTTCCAAGAGCACTAACAGATTTGGGGACAAAAGCAAGTCTGCCACCAACTTAGGTCAACAAGGCAAATTTTCCCTGCTTCATACCTCAAGTAAAGCCCCTTCTGCCTAGTGTCCCCGGGGTTTACTGACTGCAGGAAACACACCTGTTTGCTCTGGGACACAAAATCCACTGACACTCCCTCTCCAGCCTGGACACGTGTTCCCACCAGGGGAGAAATTCAGGGAAGAGGACATCAGCCCTGACCTTCTTGAAAGACCAAATGACAATCTTGACACTTTGGAGACAGCTTGCCAAACTTTATCTGCCTTCTATATAGAACACAAGATTCAGGGTTAATAACTGTCTTTGAATGAAATCATACAGGCACACACCTCTGTTATTCTGAGGTGTCCCTGAATGGTCTGTCTCAGTTTTGGGTTCCAGTGGTCTGCCATTCAGAGTGGAGTCACTATCGACAGCTTATAAAGGACCTGATTTCCTTCAACTCCTGGTCCAAGATAGCAAGGTCTCAATCACAGACAAAGCTTCAATGGCCTGCTGTCACTGGGAACAGTCTCTCTAGTTTGTGCAGCAATTGATTCTTTTACCTGGTCTACCCTAGAGCCATGGAACAGGTTTTCTTCGCAGGCCCAGGAGGTCCATCAATGAACTGTCAGTTGTTGGAATGCCTCATTTCTCACTTCTTCATTTTGACATTCTTCACCAAAGAAGCACCCTAGTCCCGTGACTCATCAGTCTTGTCAAAGCTGGTATCTGATAAAATGAAGCCAGATTCACCAATGGCTGACAGTCTATTGTTCCCAGAATTGCCACTGGATGCTTGGCCTTGGTTGAAAAAAGCGAGAGCTAAATTTTGTTCCCCACTTGGCTGAAAGCTGCCAGATGTGTCATCCACAAGGCTATCTCAAATCAACGGAATCTGCTGTCCCAGCTTTACACATCCGCCCCACCCCACCCCCCGCCTCACTGCCCCCATTCGGTCTCTACATCCATCCACTTGATTCCATGCTTCAGCTGCACATCCGGAGCGCTCCACCAGTTCCTGCTCTCATCAACTGAAATGCAATTTCATCACATGAATTTCTCCAGCTCCTGGCTGGTTCTTGAACACTTCCTCTGGGTAGCCTCAAAGCCCTCACCACCCAGACGAATTCAGAGCTTTCATTTCCTCCACTGATAATCTGCAAAAGCTCACAAACCACTTAGAGTCCACATAGTCACCATGGTCGTATATATTCTTTTTGAGGCTCTGGTCCCGAGCACCCACAGTGCTCACTCTCCCATAGCTGTACCCCATAATGGCTGCTGTCTGCCAGCTGCATGCCTCACTACTGGCAAAGTCAAAATTTGGCTTTTTTATGCCTCACTACTGGCAAAGTCAAAATTTGGCTTTTTTACAATCTCTCGAAAGTGTTCTGGCTGGTTTTTGTTGGTTGGTTAGTTGGTTTTATCAACTTGACACAAGCTAGAGGTCTTTGGGAAGAGGGAATGTTAGCGAAGGAATCGCCTCCACAAGCTTGGCTTATAGACAAGTCTTTGGGAACATTTTTTTGATTAATGTCTGGTAATGGGAGGGCCCATGGTTGATGTTGCTACACCTGAGCAGGTGGTCCTGGCTTGTATAAGAAAGCAGGACTAGCAAACCATGGGAGCAAGCCAGTAAGCAGCATCCCCCACAGGCTCTGCTTCAGTTCCTGCCTCTAGGTTCCTGCCTTGATTCTTCCCTGACTTCCCTTCATGATGGACTGTGACCAGGACATATAAGTCGAATAAACCCTTCCCTCCCCAGATTGATCTTGGCCATGATGTTATATCACAGCAATAAAAACGTAGTTAAGACAAGAGATGCTAAGAGAAAGACTTTGGTTAGAAGCTCCTGTGGCTTGTCAGTGGGAAGACAGAAAAATGATGCAACTTGACTTGCCCGAGACAGGGCTCTTTTGTTTCTCCTGTCCATTCTCTTTCTCACCCAGAAACACCCGAGGCCTTACCAAGTATTAAGCTGCGACCCTACATCCAAAGTTCCCTAGCTTATAAATAGAAAGTATATAGGCCCTTAGGGTGTCAGTGACTGCTGTAAAGGGGAGCCACTTCAGAAACAGTGTTGAAACCCCTGAGCCTTTGGACAAAGCGTGTAATTAAGAGCCGAGGACCGAAATGCAAGCTGAGTCATTAGGTGCCTGTATGACCTTGGGCAAGTTCCTTAGCTCCGAGTTTTAATGTCCTCATTTGTAAGAACAGTGTCCTTTTGGTTTGCGGGGGAGGGACTCTTCTGCCTCTGACAGATCTGTTACAACGCTGAATTAACTAATGTATTCTAACCACCAAGAGCCAAGTAAGTGGGTGACTGTCCAACGGGTTGTTGTTCTGCACACCTCGGGGACCATTCAGGCACTGTGGCATACCAACAATCAGAAACAACCCAGCACAGAGCCTTCTGGGGAAGGACAAGCAAAGAACAGGAAGCAACTTGCCAGCTGTTCCACAGGTTAGGGTGGGGCTGGGGGCTGGTGTTGTCCTAGGGTGCCTCTATACCTTCATGCTCTACTCTCAGATAAGTAGTGTCTAGGGTCACCCATAGATGACCTAGGGACCGGAGGACAGGGGTGGACTTTAAAGATAAGGCCTTAAAAAAATGCTGGTGTTTTAGTGTAGGTAAAACAAGGCAGGAAGATGATGATCTTTAAACCTTAGATCTTTCTAGTTTGGCCAATGGAGACTACAAGGAGCTTGGCCGGAAAGGGAAGAGGTCTGCAGGTGGTTGGGGAGAAGCAGGGCAGAGGGGATGTCCTGAGGGAATAACATGAATTTGGCTCTTAAAGAGATAATTTGATTTGTTCTGAGCTGCTCCAAAGGATGGTACCAGGATCTGAATGAGCAGACAGGAGGGAGCTGACACCTCACTCTTCTCCAGCACCACTTGAAGTACTCCAAGAGGATTCCAGCATTCAGTCTCCCGCAGCTCCCATAAAGCCATTAGTATTGTTTGACAGATGGGGAAACTGAGGCACTGTGGCTAAACAGCTCGTCTCAGGCACCAGGCAAGTAAGTGATAGAGTCAGGTGCCAGGCCGAAGCGCTCTGGTTACAGGGCCCCGTGTAGATAGAAATCTGGGCCCGAGATGAGGAAGGACTGGGAAGCAGTTTATCAATTCACAAGAGGAGGCTGTTTTATAAAGCACTTAACCCGAGGCTCAGGGGCCACTTTCAGGGGGTGTTGACTTAGTAAATGTTCCTTGGCAGCAAGTTCAGAAACTAAGGCTGACTAAGCTGAAAAGGGAAGATGAGGGAGGGAGGAGGGGGAGGAGCAAGAAGGTGGGGAAGTTTGTGAAAAGAGGGGTACAGATTTTTTTAAAAAAAAATAGGCGAAACTCCAGATTGAGGAAGGAAGAAGGACTGCCCTGGATCAGCGAGCAGAGATGAACAGACCATTTCTGTAGGCCCAAATGAATCCGTTCAGATGGACTCCTGTCTTCTAGGCACTCTGCTCAGGAGCCAAGTTCCAGGGGGAGAACATTCCCTTGGCCCAGCCCTGGGAAGGTGACAATAAAAACCACTGATATTTACGGCATGTGTATTCTCCACCAGGCACAGTTGAAGTGCTGAGAGCGTGTGCTTTCTTCTCAAAGCACCCCTACAAGGCTGATGCTGGGAGAATTAGCACAGAAGCAGAGAGTCTGAAGCACCTGCCCAAACTCACCCCGCTGTCCAGCCACAGAGCTGGAATTCAAGGCAAAGCTCCGTGGTATTGCAGGGGGTAATAATCTAATATCAAAAGGGAAGGGACCCAGGATGGCATGTTGGTGTGGATGAAGGAATGCTAAAGAGACAGAGTGCATGGATATATGGATGTTCCCTCAAGACTTGGTCTCCCGAGGGGGCTTCTCAGGCAAGAATTATACATTCAGGTTTCCAGCATTGGAGAGAGAGAGAGAGAGAGAGAGAGAGAGAGAGAGAGAGAGAGAGAGAG
>LOJH01003553.1:11847-24990 GCA_001685095.1 Ellobius talpinus | reverse complement strand
GAGAGAGAGAGAGAGAGAGAGAGAGAGAGAGAGAGAGAGAGAGAGAGAGCTGGATGAAGCTAGATGAAAGAGAGAAAAAACACCTGCAAAAGAATGACTCGAAGCCAAGCATGGCATCACACACCTGTCCTCCCTGCCCTTGAGAAGCCCGGACAGAGGATCCCAAGTCTGAAAGTTGTATAGGCTGGAGCTCCAGACCACATTGAGACATTCCTTTCTTTTTCTAAAAAATAAAAAGCATCACTAGCAGAACAACAGAGGACCCAAATACTAAAAGTAGTTTGAGAGACTGCAAGTAATTGAACAAAAGCAGAAAGGTGGTTTCTCCCGATGGCACCTGGTGGGAAGGAAGCTGGAGGCTCTACTGGAACCCATCACTCATTCAGGGCAAGTTCATGGTGGGAATGGGGAAACTGAATCTTGCCTCAGACCGCCAATGAGACCTGTGTCATCTTCTGAAAATTAGTTGACATTTCTGAGTTGCAGCATCTTTGTCTAGTTTTAACGATGTCTATGCCTGGGGAGTGTTGAGCAGATAAAAGAGTGGGCATGAGATGGTAAGCCCTGTACAAGTGCATATTACACGTTGGGCACTTAACTGTCAGCTCCTACAAGCCCAGCATGGTCTCAGCACAAGCAGACAGAGCCCGCTCAGTGCCGGGAGCCTGGAACAGCCCCATCAGGGGGCCGATAAGCAGAGCCCCCAGGACAGCAGGAATCTTGACGCAGAGGTCAGAAAAGGGCATTGCCAGCAGATGAAGGCCCTGAGCAGACAATGAGCAGGTGAGGAACGGAAAAGCATCCCGGAGCCTGAGAGTCTGGGGAATGGAATGTCAGAAATGAATCTCTGGAAAAACATTCTTCCTAAAATATAATTGTAAGAATTCCTTTTTGTACAGCTCTCAGAACAACCCTTTGAAGTCTCGGAGGAAGGCGTGGACAGGGCTCTGGGAAGGCAGTTGGGAGCCTGGGTTCTGGCTGCTGGCCTCTTGCTGATACCCAGGAGGTGCTGGAGCAAGGCACTGAAAATTTCAAGGTCTCAACTTCTTTGTCTAGAAGAAGGAGAGTTACCAATCCACCTCTACTGGAGGAGAGAATAAGCGAGATGTGTGTTAAGCACCCAGCGAAGGGTGTGCACTGATCAAATGGAGACTTTTCCTCCCTTCCGCCTCTGATATGCAATGCCAACAGAGCAGTCAGGGAGTTGGGACAGGTGGATGGTTTTGAATTCCTCCACTCCCAGAATGCCTTACATGTTTCCAGGGGTCTGGAATGTCCCTTTCATTTCGCCCCGTTCTACCTTGATCAAATCCTTATCTAGCAAAAATCTTTTATCCTGCAAGACAGAGTTGAAATATCTGGACCTCAAGGAATTGCTTCCGGGCATCCGTTCAGTGTGGGACTTGCTCTTCAATTTTGAGTTGATTTCCCTCTTGCTTTGGGTTGTAATTAGCTCACCTTGGTGTTTTATTCCATCTAGGCTATTATCACACAATTCTCTCTAGAACTTTACTGTTTTGTGGGGAATGGGAAGTATCCTGTCCCCTGAACTCACATCTCCATCTGGGGCAACACCTACTTCCATCTGTGGGGTAACTCCAGGGCAGGAGGAGAAGATTGTCTAGTTGGGGATGCTGGGAGCAAGACTGTACACAAGGGACACTATATCCATCAGGCACAGTAGCCAGAGTCCCCGATGCTTGCTTTATACAGCGCACAGAAAATGCTTCAGTTTATTTAAAAATCTATAGAAAAGATCCTTTAAATCAAATAAAATGTTTTAAATATAGTATTAATAACATTCACCTAATTCACCTGACTTTATGGAAGAGGGGGCCCATGAAACAACAGTAGCTGTGACCCATAAAGACACAAGGCAAGTGAAGTTCAGTCTGGTCCCTGCTCCTTTGCCCCGGGAGCTGCCTGTGAGTAGGAAGCAAGATCTGCCTTACTCGGCATCAGGCAAGAGCACGTCCATATGCAGCATCGCAAGGGGGCTGAGAACATAAGCCCAATGTTGCTGCATGTCCTAAGCCAGGCCTTTGAACTTCGTCCCATCGGTAAGCGAGGTAATATAACATACTGACCTCCTTCTGCCTGGCTGCTTTGCCTGTCCTTCTCACTTCTTCCTAACTTGGGCAGGGAATGGGAATGCCATTTATTGAGCCCATGAAATCACCATGTTGATCCTCTAATGATCCTTGCTAGTTAGGTCTGATCTTTATTTGACAGAAAAGAGACATTGACAAATAGGCAGTTTAAAGAACTCTGGGTTGACCCCACTTTCGGAGTCCAGGTGGAGCTCCTTTTCCATATTGCCCTGGACCGTAAAGGCTCAGTCAATGTGTGTTGAGATAAACCAAAGCTGTAAGGAAGCATTGGCAGCCAGCACAACAGTCAGGAAAATTTCCCGAAATTTTTGACCTGGCAATTATAAACTTCAGAAGCGTGATCCGATGTTTGTTATTCCTGTAATAGCCTGTTTATAAAGCTCTGAATCCATTTTCTTCCCTTGAAGAATTGCCGTCAGTTGGAATATATTTTTACATGATCTTTTGCTATCTTTGTAGGAACAGATTAGGGCGGCGGGGAGTCCTTTATCTACCAAAGTACTTAGAATAAAAATAAAATGTTTGACTTTCATGGAGACAGACTGAAATATGAGTAATCATGTACTTTTGAAGCTCGTGTCTATCCCAGAAGGCCGAGACTCAAGATTGACCCTTTCTGCTGTCTCTGGCCTGCAAATCTCCCCCCTAAGACTTGGAAAGTAGAGATGTTTTGGGGATGGACCTGACAGATGGATGTGTTTGTTCCATTATTCAGGGAGGACTCTGTTTCCTCTCAAACAAAGGCCCAGTAGATCACCGGCCATGTTTAGAGTCCTCAACTATTTGCCAGAAGAAATGTCTTGGAAGGAAAAGACTCTTTCACTCTCCTTGCCGGATGGTGTTCCAGGATTGCTGGGCAAGATGAATTAAATGATCTGAGGGTCAAGAACGGCCATTCTCCATATTGAATTTACATGTCTTTCTATACTACCCTCAAAGAATGTTAAGCCTTGAGTCCACAGCAAGGACTCACAGGTTAGGTAAGCAGGCTCACATTTCTAGGCTAGACCGACATTCCCAAAATATTCTAGATGCAGTTTCACGGACACAGATGAACCAGCTGGGCAGCTTTGACTGCCATCCACCTTGCCTTCTTGTTGGTTAGCCATGTTCCCTGGATGGAATTCACTCTTCTTTCTTTCCTATGACAGTGGAAGTTTTCTATGGGCAAGGACCACGTCCGTCAAAGTCACAGACTTGAGCACTCATGTGATTCTGGAGAATGTAGGCTTGAAGGTAAGATAGACCTGGATTTCTTAATTCTATAGACCTGAATTTTATTCAAGTCTCTCATCTGCAAAATGGAGGCGATAATCTCATAAAACTACCATGAAAATTAAATGAGCTCATATTTAAGGCATTTAGCTTGATCCCTGGCACACTGTGGGTACAGGGGTGGCGATTTGAATGCGAAATGTCCCCCATGGGCTCAGGTAGTTGAATATTTGCTCCCTTGTTGGTGGTGCTGTTTGGGGAGGTGGGAAGTAAGGAACTCAGTGGGGGATGGGCTTTGAGAGTTCCAGTGCTGTGGAACAATCCTTCTGCACACTGTGGATACGTGTTGTGCCCATTGTTAATAAAAAACTGATTGGCCAATGGCTGGGCAGGGGAGAAGGGTGGAGTTAGAGGAGATGCCACGAGAGATGCAGAGTGAGCAAGACAGGAAGTATGTACATGAGGTAATCAAAGCCTCAGGGCAGCACACAGATTAATAGAAATTGGTTCATTTAAGTTATAAGAGCTAGCTAAAATGAGTGTAAGCATTTGTAGTTAAGAATAAGTCTCTGTGTGGTTATTTGCGGAGTGGCTGGCAGGATAGAGCTGATTAGCAGTCTACATAGAAAACTCCACCTACATTCCAGTTTGCTCTCTGCTCCCTTTGTGTAGATGAGGTGTGATCTCTCGGCTTTCTGCCCCTGCCGCCACCATGATGGGCTCTGTTGTTATAGCAACAGAAAGCAAACTGGAACACTTAGTAAATATCATCTGCTACTATGATTATAGTAAGCGCTAGATGAGTATTTTCATATTTTTCTTTTTCTAAAGTGAGTGAATGCAAGGAAACATAATGCCCGGAGCTGACCTTATTAAGAATTCTGAAAAATGTGAAAAGGCCACTTCCTCCCCGTTTCCATGGTGGGATTTACTTTCCAACCTGAGCAAATAAAGACGTCTCTGGAGGTGAGGGAACTCCTCCTTTTTTCCTTTATAAGGGCTTATGCTGACACCCGGTTGACCCTTTGACTGCAGGATGCTAATGCAGGGTGCTAACCTCTGGTTCTATCTAAGGATGGGGGACTCACTACTTCCCAACATATATGTGGGCCCGGATGAAGTGCTTTCAGGAGTTGGCTACCTGTGAACAGTGTGGCCATGTGATGTCCATGACTGTCCCCAGCGTAATTACTCGTGCTGCATCATCAGTACTGTCATTTGTCACGTTATTCTGCTTGCAGTTCAAGTCAAGCATATCTCAGAAAAATCTAACTGCGATCTGAGATGGTCTGGCCTGCGAACTGCACAATCAGTACCCAGCTTCCTGTGACAGAGCTGAAAGCAAGAGATTTCCCTGGCAGTCCCAAGCGGGAAGAGACATGAGAAAACTGCTCCTGCAATGGCACCTACCTTCCAGCACCCACTGGAAACCACCAGCTGCCCAGGGAGCTCCAGGCTTCCAGAAGCATCGTGGGCCCCTAACCATCGTGCATTGGCATTTAGTTCTCGCTTTCTCCAGGATAGATGTTTGGATGGCTTCTACTTTCATCCATTTTTTTTAAAAAAAGAGTCTAATTTGCAATTTTAAATAAAATGGCATGCTTCCTTCATATACTCTCATTCTGAAAAAGGCTCTGACCCTGCTTTAACTGCATAGAATTTGATTAACGAGCACAATTTTTTTCTATTCAAAAATGAATTCTGAGAAAAATGCAAGCAGTGGACATGAGTTAGGAAAGAGAATATAAGTTGTTTTGGTGGTAGATTGGTGCATAAAATATATTCAATACTAAAAGTATTACATTTAATGTAAAACTCCAGAGCTTTATATCAAATACCAATTCTAGCTATATGAGGTAGTCTGAATGTCATTGGCCCCCATAATCTCACAGGGAGTAGCACAATTAGGAGGTGTAGCTGTGTTTAGTGGGTGTGGCCTTATTGAAGGAAGTGTGTCACTGTAGAGGTGGGCTTTGAGGTTTCCTACACTCAGGATGCTGCCCAGTGACTCGGTCAACTTCCTGTTGCCTGCAAGATATAGGACTCTCAGCTGCTCCAGCACCACGTCTGCCTGCATGTTGCTATGCTCCCCACCATGATGAACCTCTGAAACTGATAGCAAGCCACCCCAATTAAATGTTTTCCTTTATAAGAGTTGCTGTGGTCATGGTGTCTCTTCACAGCAATAGGAACCCTAACTAAGACACTATATATAAATTTATAAAGTTGCATAGATTTGGGGTCTGGTTAATTTTGGTGTGTGGTGTTTTATTCATTTGAAACGTTTTTAATTATAAACTGTACAAATTTTTTTTTTAAATTCTCAGATCTAGACATGGTAGGTGGCACGCAGTTGTAGCCCCAGCACTTGGGACTCTGAGGCAAGCTCACGAATAAGAGAGAGAGAGGAAAGATGGAGAAAAGGAAAAGAGGGAAGAAGAAGAGGAGGACGAGGAAAAGTTCTAAGTAGGATATTGCTTGACTGGCTTCTGGGGTATGGCAGAAGGGAACAGAACCCTCACTTGAGGCTCTAAGGGATGAACAAGTAGTTCCCCAAAACCCTTGCTTCTCCCAGAACAGTGGGAACTGAGCTATGCTAAGTTGTGACCCTTTGTTCTCAAGAAGAAAATGGTTCAGAGCACAGGCAACAAAGCACCACCATGGAGGAAGTGTACCCAGGTCCCTCACCTGCCCCAGACGCGCGCTGTCTGGAGACTATCAGCAGAAAGCCCACTCCAGCTTCCCCTGCTGTTGTTCAGCACTCACGCACTCCCGATAACCTAGCTCCGAGAGCCACGGCCCAGATGGCCTACACTGCCACAGGCAGGAGTGTGGTCTGTGAGGGTCTTGCTTTCAAAAGAGTCCTGGGAAGAACAGACCAAAAAGAAGCAGTCTGAGGTCTGAGGTCACCGCAGCCTGCAGCAAGTCCAGACACTGGAGGCAAATGCAACAGGCTCTGAAGGCAAGGGCTTGGCTACTGACTGTCCTCAGAAAACCAGCTGTCCCAGCTCTGGACGCTTTTGAGATTCTCTCAGTTGTGGTCAGTTTAGGAAGACAGCCAAGAAGTGCTAGAATAAAATCAATTTGCAAAACACCTAAACCATTGCATTTTAAAACATGGGTCAGAGGTTCATTGCCCTGAGAGACTGTTGGTATTCTCAGACATTTTGCCATTTTTTTTCTTTAAGAATTATATCCTCCCAGAGTTGTTACACAGAAAAGCCCTCTCTCAAAAAATTGTATCCTTATGCCAATATCTAAGTCTGTGTACTTAATAGTCTCTCTCTCACATACACACCTGTATGTCTCTCTGTGTGTGCGTGTGTGTGAAACTTCACAGCTTTTATAGCAAATATCAATTCTAGCTATGTAGTAGTTTGAATGTAATTGGCTCCCACAATCTCATAGGGAGTGACACTATTAGGATCTGCATGATTAAGCCCAGAACCTTGTGTATTTGAGGTTCTACTACTTAGCTACATTCCCTGACCTCTTAATATACTTGTTTGTTTGTTTGTTTGTTTGTTTGGACAATTCTCTCTATGTCCCATGCCAGCTTTGAACTCATACTTCTCCATCTCAGCCTCTCAAGTGCTAGCATGCAAACAGGCACCCCCATGTCCTGCCTCAATGTTCTCTTCCTTATGCCACGAAGAGGTTTTATTTCCCCTGACTTTGTAAATAATAGATATTCGGTGTAAAATGAAAAAATACAACCATATATATGGATATAAGTGTGTGTGTGTTTGTGTGTGTGTGTGTGCATATAAATTCAACCGTACATGTGCCTCAGATATGGCTATGGAGCTCAGTGGTAGAGTACTTGTCTAGTGTGTAGAAGGTTCTGGGTGCTCAGCCTTCAGTACCATAAAACAAAAACCACAAGGAAGAAAGAAGAAAGTAAAAGATCACCTGAAAGGACCTTACCCTGAAATAATGGCTATTTATAGCCCATGGTTATTATCTATGTAATCTATATAGCATGACCATGCCTTTATAGACATAGCTGTATCTTTTTATAAAAGCTATGCAGTTTTTTTTTTAAAAAAAAAACTATGACCACAGCTTCTAGATAATCCCAACACAAGGATCTAGGAAGTAGGTCGGCATCCACTATGTATCTCAGGTTTATGTATGACTAGATGTGGATCATAATAAAGCATTGTAAAAAGACAGGCATTTATATGGCCAGCTATGTTCCACTGCCTTAATGGAGATTGGCTTACATGATGTACATATTTTGGGTTGACATTCTATTACAAATTCCTGACTTATCAACCAATCATTATGTATGTGTGGTAGACAACGTGACATATTTGTTCTTTTAAAACGTCTGATTTGTCATTTGAAAGTTAATATAAAGCACCGAGTGACATAGCACTGTTAGGTCCCAATACAAAGAGATTCTGTGATCAGTCTCTAAACTAGTGGCAGTGTTTGAAATTTAAACTCCCAAGAACCTAAGCCACAGCCAAAAAAGGCAACTCTACAAGGAACCTCAGGGCCACCTGCTCTGAATCACCATATCAGAGATGACAGGTGGATTTGGAGAGGCAGGTGATGTGTGAGGGGTCACGGAGCGACGTGGCTGGCCTCGTACAAAAATGTGTTTTCTTAAACCATTATCTCACTTTCCCCTCCTCATTCTGTTTCCTGTCCCATGTAACATAAGCCAGAACTATTTCCCCTCTTTCTGAATCACACTCACCCAGAGGAGACTGGCATCTCTTCAATGCAGCCGCTTTCGGAAATCGAATCAAAGGTAGGAAGGGGGGTTGCGGTGAGGACAGGAGGAACACTCGCCACAGTTACAGGCTTCAAGTTCTGTTCTGCTAGTACACATGAGTATGTGTGTGTGTGTGTTTATGTGGTGTCATTGGATCCTCAAAATAGTTGGTGAAGGAGGCAGAGGGGAAACGGAGACACCCATAAGTTAGATATTGTCCCAGGTTACAGGGCAGGTGTAGTTCCGAACTCTGCTGTCTGAACCACCACCACCACCACCACTTACAGAAGGAGGAGGCTAGACAAGCTATGGCACCTCAGAAGCAGGGTTAGCCAAGCCTTGCCATTTTCATCTTGCCTGCTCAGGTAAGGGTACCCATGGGAAGAAGGCATGTCCCAAACAGCTTCCTGTTTCCCCGGGACTGGTTCCAGGATGACTAGACAAAGCTTCCACAATTTTGGGGGGCCTGTTTTTGTGTATCACTTTTCCCCCCTGAGACAGGTATGTAGCTCTGGCTGACCTGGAACTCGTTTTGTAGACCAGGCCTGCCTTCATCGCACAGAAATCCACCTGGCCTCTGCCGGCAGAGTGCTAGGATTAAAGGTGTGCACCATAACCCCTGGCTGTTTACTAATTTCTTATGTAAAACTCTCAGACACATGCATAGCAAAAGAATCCCTGTACCCAGCTCCCAACCTTCAATAATTATCCATGAGTGTTAGTCCCTGTGGCTTTGAAAAATCATGTATTCAATGTTTCACCTTTCTAAAATGTGGGTTTTTTTACTCTGTGTAATATACCACAAGTGTTAAATATCACCACACCTTTTCTACTCTATGTATGAATGAACATATGTATTGGCAGGTGTGCTCAGACATAAGGCACTAAAGGAAGCACTGTTGTTGGTCGTTGGAGGTATACCCAACACATAATGACAGAAGCACAGTCAGAATATCTGGGTTCTGGTCAGCTCCATCGCTCACCGCTTCCGTGACCTCACACAAGCCACATCCCACCGCCGAGTCTCACTTTCCTCATCTGTGTCACAGAAGTAGTAAGCCTTAATTCTACCTTCCTCTCAGAGTTTTCCTGTCAATCAAGCAAGACTGGGGACATGAGACACAGGCAAACATAACGTGACATGGTCTCAGAAAACTGAGACTCAAGGCTAAAAGGGTCAAAGGGTCACACCAACAGTAAGTGGAGAATCCAGGGACAACAGGAGTAGCCCAGGCAGGCTTTTATGTCCCCTTTGTCCCCTCGGGCACTTGACACAGCCATGCCCTTTTATGTCAGTCCCTATGCATTTCAAAGTTGTGGGGTGACTAAGGTCTGCAGCCTTTCTCTCCTTAATGCCCCTTCTCTGTGCAGCTTATTTGAGTCCCTTCTTTGGTTGGAATTTCCTCAAAACTTTGGCTGGGGAATTCTTTCTGCCAAGCCTTGGCTCTCTAGCTGACTTTCCCCCAGTGCCCTGGCCAGGTTGGGGGATTCTGGGACAGTGCTTCTGTGTGTTCTCTTGTGTATGCCAAGTGCTTTGTCCCCCTCCAAAAACACAGAATAGACAAGACCTACCACCAACAGTGAGAGGATTCAAGATGGTACCAGGACTGGTAAGAACCAGCACACATCAGTGGCAACCACACTGTCTCACAACCACACAAAGAGATGGCACCAGGCCTTGGCCTCTGTCCTTTCCCCAGCCTTCCAGGAAGGTCAGGAATGCCTTGGTCTTCATCACAGAGTACAAGAGTCCCTAGCCTGACCAACACTTACTTGATGCTAGGTTCCAAGGGGTCCTTGTCATCACGGAGGAGACAGGCTGTGACAAATGCAGCCCTTCTGAGTAATCGCAAGTCAGGAATAAATAAACACAGACAGCCCACCTGCCTCGCGGCACGCACAGAGGCTGGGGGTACTGAACTCGTACACAATTTGTAAACCACCCAGGGAATATTTTTAAATTGGGATATTTTTGCCCTTGAGGCACTCTGGGGACTTTGCTCCTCAGCATGCCTGATGCCTGAGAATGGCAACCTTCCAAAAAGACTCATGTATCGGGTCATAAAGGCCACATACTCTGTGCATTTCCCCAGAAACTGAACTGGTGCCCCCAAACCCCAGGGGGCTGCTCAGTGGTATGGGTTCAGGGCTCTGGGAAGCCCGTTCTTTCCATATTGGGGCATGGGATTTCTCTCTAACACCGAAGGGGGATTGCATATACCCTGAAATATGAAGACTGTAGCCCGGGTACTTGATCCCTGCTCCAAAGCTACAGGTGTTATTCTTATCTGTGTGGACTCTCTCGATGCATATTTATATCTCCGTTCTTGGGACATTATCAGGCTCGGTGCAGACGCGACATTTGGGAGGTGGAGGGCCGCCCTTTAGGACATATGGAATTAGCTGTTTGTGGCATATGCCATGGTTTATCAATGTGTGATTTTCAGAATACCAAAGATGCTCCTTGGCCGCATATTTTGGCCGCATATTTATGGGACAACTACAGTACTAAAGTTTGACCAAAGTTAGTGAAATATAACCCGTACTTCAAGAAGACTATGAAGAGGGTTGGGGAGATGGCTCAGTGGTTAAGGGCATGTACTGCTCTTCCAGAGGATCCAAGTTTGGTTCCCAGCATCCACATGAGGTAGCTCACAGGTAACTCCATCTCCAGGAGATCTGATACCTCCACAAGGACTCGCGCACACACACACAGCACATAAATAAAAGTAAATCTTTAAAGAAATCTATAGAACAAACTGAGAGATGGACCTATTATGTTAGAGCACAGAGAAAATTGCTTCAAAGGAAATAGTAGGAAGTTTTGTTAACACCAGAATAGAGTAGCCATGAATACATGACTGGGGCATGTATCACTGGGGCATCTGACTTCACAGAAGAGCTCATAATGACTCAGAGCAGACACAGTTAGGGAGCAGGGAGGAAATAAGACACCAAGGGATTCCTAGAAATAGGGTGATTTTTGTTTAAATGTTCTCAAGTGATCTGCCTCCCTAAACTGTTGTCTCATTCCTTTCCTATAATAACATATCTGAGGCTGAATAACTGACAAAGAAAAGATTTATTCAGCTTGTGGTCTTGAAAGCTAGAACTTCAAGCAGTGTGGTACAGTCTCTGGCTAAGGCCCTTTGGGCGACATCACATTACAATGGATGATTCATAAAAGGGCCACATAACAGATCAGTTCACAAGACAGGAAACCAGAGAGCCACTCAAGGGTAGGACTTGGGGGCAGTGGCGTGACACAGTAAGTGAAAACCCTTGCCACTAAGCCTGCCAACTTGAGCTCAATCCCAGGAGCCACATGGTATGGGGAGAGAACTGACTCCCCCATGATGTCCTCTGACCACCCCCCACATGCTCCATGGCACACTGCACCCTTCCTAACACACACACGTGCACACATGCACACACACACACACACACTCACACACTCACAGTAAACAAATAAATAAATATAACTTAAGAGAAAAGATTGGGATTGCTTCCTTATAGCAACTCATTCTCTTGAAAGCTCACTAGGGCCCCCACAGAACTCCCTTAATCCTTTCTGAGATCTTTAAAAAAAAAGATGTACTTATTTTTAGTTTATGTGTATGGGTATTTTGCCCACATGTATATCTGTGAATTACATGCTCACAGAGACCAGAAGATGATGTTGGGTCCCCTACGACTGGAGTTACAGATGGTTGTGAACTGCCATGGGGGTGCCAAGTGGGTAATAGGAATTGAACCTGGGTTCTCTCAGAGAGCAGCCAGGGCTCTTAACCACTGAGCTGTCTCTCCAGCTGTCCCCTCCCCTTTTGAGATCTTGACTCCCAGGTGATCTAAGGACCTCCCACAGTGAGGAAAAAGTCCCCAACAAGCAAACCATAGTGAGGTAAATGAAAGATGAGGCAAGGGACACTAGAAAAGGCCGGGTTAGGGAACCCACATGCAGTCGAGGAGCAGTACGGGGTATTTTGTTGTTCATCATCTCTAGCAGCTGCTAAGCTTGCCGTTTCTCCCGTTAAGTAAGCACTGCATGCTTGTTCTGAAAACGAAGTCTGAAAGTCTCCTGGCTCCTTCCTTCCCCTCCCAACCTCTCCTACATAGACTCTTCTGGGACTGTTGCTTCGCTAAGGTGTTTCCTCCAGTGTGTGAGGGAGCCGCGGTAGAACTGTTAGTGGGGCGGGTGCATGACTAAGCCGTACTTAACCAACAAACTACAAGTGCGAGCTTCCAGAATCCTGAACCTTTGGCCTACTGCTGCCTCCTAGGTGGCCTAAGGATAGTTAGGAAAAGGAGTCCCTTCTCTGCGGTGCTCTATTCCCCTGTGTCAGAAGACTATCACAACACCCGGCTTCTGTTATAGAGACACTCTGCTTCTACGTGCCAGAACCTCTTTACAAGAACACAAGCATGCTGGGGCGGCGGTGGTGCATGCCTTTAATCCCATCACTCGGAAGCAGAGACAGGCGGATCTCTGTGAGTTCCAGACCAGCCTGGCCTTTAAGAGCTAGTTCCAGGACAGACTCCAAAGCTACAGAGAAACCTTGTCTCAAAAAACCAAAAAAAAAAAAGCCATAGAATGCCTGAAATACATCTACTGCCCCCTTACCTGGGGTAAGCTGTGCATTGTGCAACCCATACAACTGCACACAATGACTCAAGGCTCCTGGGCTCTCCTTAAAATGAGGGTGCTGCCCTGTGTGGCAACACAATGCTCAGGAAGCCAAAGCAGGAGATTCACAAGTTCAAAGCAACCAGGTTACATAGAGAAACCCCATCTCAAAAACTACATAAGCAGAACTGCTGGGCTGAGGTTCAGGGTGGGAGAGCCCAGTCAGCTGGTCCTGAAAAAGGAAAAAACAAACAAACAAAAACATGGACAACAAGATTTCTCTGCAGGTTAGGCCACTTACTCCCAAGCCTGAAAACCTGAATTCGATCCTCAGGAACCCACATGATGGAAGGAGAGAACCCAAGTCCTGCAAGTTGTCCTCTGACCTCCGCTCACATGAAGTCACATACAGACATCTTACTCTCTCTCTCTCTCTCTCTCTCTCTCTCTCTCTCTCTCTCTCTCTC
>LOJH01003553.1:0-11801 GCA_001685095.1 Ellobius talpinus | reverse complement strand
TCTCTCTCTCTCTCTCTCTCTCTCTCTCTCTCTCTCTCTCTCTCTCTCCTAATTAATTAATTAAATCTAAAGACAAAAGTCAACCAGCCAGAAGGGGGCCCTTTTCTCTCCTGACTGCACCAGGTGCTGAAGGCAGACTGTGGCTGGCATCTCAAGGCTTCCATTTCCTGCCACTTTTACCTCATCTCACCCCCACCCAGCCTGTCTGTTGCTAGGAGACAATCTGGTACCATTGGTCTTTGCTGTGATGTCACCTTCTTATTGAGGTACCCTTAGCCACCTTGCTTAAAATTGCAAAGCCCCACATCGCCCTGACAACTTCCCCGTTTACACACCTTTGGGCACACTTCATATTTAGTTACTGAGTTTATCATCCATCGCTTCCGAGTTTATCATCCATCGCTTCCCACCAGATTGCAAGCTCCCATGTGTAAGAGTTGAAAAGTCTCTTTATGCCTAGATCAGCGGCTGGCACATGCTAGGCGCTCCATTACTGGCTAAATGAATTAATCACCTTCCTCTTGCCAACCACCTCCCTGTTCTCTCAGTTTTGTTGCTTTTGGAAGCCTTTTTTCTTCTGAATCATACTTCGATTGGCCCAAGACCTTGGACCACCCTGTTCCTTTATCATCACCACTTTCCCTGGAGGAAGACGTGGGAATTGATTACAATGGCCCTGGAGACAGACAGTGCGTTAACTTCAAGCCCATTCTCAGTACCTTTGGGTGAAGTGGTTGATAAGATTTCCATGGGATTTGGTGAGTCGGTATCACAGCTCCTACAGTTCCTCACTTTATGGGGAAGAGAGTGAAGTTCAGAAATGCTAAGGAACAAGCAGAAGCACTGGAGTCAAGATTCAAACACCGAGCCACCTAAGAGCGAAGCTGACTGCCAAATAGGGTCATTGCTCTCAACCGGTGTTGCCAGCTGGATGGTGACTGCGGTTGCTTCGCAGCGGACATTCACTGCCAACATTCACCAAGCAGGTTTGTGTGTGTTGCACACAGTTCCCGTGATAAGACATTTTCACCGAGGCAGATAGCTTCCCACCTGGGGAATTACAAGCAAGGAAACCAAAACAGGAGCTGTCACCACATAACTTGAACTTGAGGAAGAGATTGTGCAGGAAAAAAACCCTACATTTTCTCAGATGCACCTTGGGGCTATTTTCTCTGGTCAGTGAAGTGGCTAGGCAGAGACACCCTGTGAGTTGTGCTTCTTGATGCTCAGCCATGAGTTCATGAGAACGGGGTCAGGAAGAAGTGGGAGAGAGCCGAGGGCACTAGCTCTAGAGAAATGGTTCTGAGAGGGGCACCGTGGACAGGACATGGTCAGGGACAGTACCAGGTGCATGAGCCAAACCCACTGATCCCTTTAACCACAGTAGAGAGCTCAGCATGCCCTGGGTTTAAGGAGAGCCTCCCTCTACATGCAGGAAGATGTCTTGGTGAGAACCAAGTTCTACCAAACTGAACTCTAAAATCAGCACTGGCAAAGCTATCAGCCATGATAGCAGCTCCAACACTGAAGAGGTGTGAAGATGGCAACAGGATTTATTTCATCCTTGCTGGAAGAGAACTGTGCTCGGTTGGTGGTACAGTAAATAGTGCACATCACCACACACAGGTGCAAGTGTCTCCCAGTGAGAGCCCAACCCCTTTGTCTCAGTGAGGGCTTTCTATTGCAGTGATAAAACCCCTTGATCTTACCCCCATCTACTGATCTTTCCTGGGTTTCACGGTCTCTGTCTAGGCATTGCCCAGAAAAAAGGTCACTTGGCTGTGTCGTAGCCCCCTTGCTGGTTTAATGGAAGTCTCATCAGCTTCACTTGCAGTTTGTCCCAATAGCTGAAGAATAGAGGTGTGTCATGATAATATGCGTTTGAAAATTTGACAAAAATGACTTTGAACCACTGAGTAGCAGTGGTATCCAATCCTGCACAGCCTCCACCCTGAGCCTGTGTTATAAGATGAAGTAGACATGAATCCTGGGGAAACAGCAGTCAGTGCTGCTTCTCAGTCGTGGTTTCTCCTGGAGAGAGCGAATGGATGCAGGACTGGTTTCCATGGTGAAGGATGATGCACTCTCCCCTTTCTCAGAGTGTTTAAGTGAGACTCTCTAGACAGTGGCTTGGACAAGAGGCTTACACAAAGCATCTACAAGAAGGGGTGCGAGTGGGTGTTTGTCAGCAGTGTGTCCTCCAACCTGTCTGGGATGAGGGCTGGAAATGGAAGCAGTGGTGTGGACTCTGTCTCTACCCACCTGTGCGACAAGTTCCTTAACACCCCCCACTCAGTTTCCTCACCTGTGAGGTAGCAACAATAGGGTCTGTTCTTTCCCTAGTAGTTACTGTTTGGGTAGTCCCCTCAATAAAAGTAGTCACATACTTTTATTGAGTGCTTGCTAAGAACTGTGCAGTCAGAGACAGTATACCTGGTGGGGTGACAGAATGAACTCTGGGTCGGAATATCGGAATCGGGATTGGATGCCATTGGATAAGTAGTTTGGGCAGTCATTTAGCCTCCCCGTGCCTGTCGCTCTCATCCATAGCATATATAGCACTAACATTCTCCTTTCTGACATTGATATTAGAATTATATTTCGTGGTACATACTTCTGATGTCACCCAGGATACAGCACTACATAAACACTGGCTATTTTTCTAGGTACCAAACTGAATGGAACTTATACTCTGGGGGATACGTCATAAGTCAGTGAATTAGTTAATAATGCATTAGGAGGTGTACGGGCAACTAAGGGGAATGGAGCACTGGGGTAAAGTATAATTGTTGACAGAGCGGTCAGTGTGGACCTCGTTGAGAAAGTGATGCCAGAACAAGAGGAAGGAGGTGAGGGAGGGAATCCAGTTATACCTGACAGAAACTATTCAGCAGTGAGGCCAGGCGGTACAAGAGCCCTGACCTGGCATGGGTACTGCATGATGGGGGGGTAGCAGTGAAGAACCTCATAAGGGAAGACAGGGAAGGAATGAGGAGATGAAGTCAGGTCAGGCCACCAGCTGTTACGCCAACTCCAGATTTTATGCTATGGGAAGAGCCACTGCAGGCTTCTGGGTCGAGGGAAATCACAGACTTAAGCATCTTAAAGGATCCGTTTCTCTATGACAATTGGCTGAGGAGGGCAAGAGTAGGGGCAGGAGCAGCAGCTAGGAACCTGTTATAATAACCTAGGCAAGCACAGACGGTAAGGTGGCAGCTCTGAGAAAGACACGGAATCCTCAGGAATGGTCAGTTGCTAGTGTGTTCCGAAGGTGGCGACAACAGAATTCACCAGAGGCTTTGGATGTAGAACATAAAGGAAAGGGGAGCAGTGCAGCGGCCATTAGTTAAAATGGGAAAGCTGAGGTTTAATCTGGTTTGCTGTGGAGGATATGAGTCTTAGACTATTACTGGATGTGGGTATGTCAGGTAAGTAGATGGATATGTGTGTTTGAGAGAGAGGTTAGAATTCCATGAGCATGAAGAAGAAATATGGATAAGAAGAAAAGCAGTGATGGACCCTGGATCAACACTGGTACTGAGATCAGGAGACAGAGGGGCTCTGGATGAACCTGAAAAGTGGGGGGGAAACTAAGTGTGTTATCTTAGAGTACAGACACCGTCACACGCAACCGTCATAGTCATCTTCAGTATGATGCCAGCAGAGAACTAACCAGGGACATGGCAATGTGGCAACCTGTGGATTAGCTGAGGGCTTAGCCAGGAAGCTCTTGTCTCGTCAGTAGGCTTCACCAATCACTGACACACGTTTACATCTGCAGTCCTGTCCATGTGGCCCTAGATGATAAGAAGCCTGGGCTTGAACCCTTGCAGATGGACCCAGCAGGCACTGCCCAGGAAAGATAGGAGACCGAACCCAAAGAACCAGAAGAGGAATCTGAGTAAGCCTGACTTATAAACAGGAGATATGCTGTCAGACGGAGAGCACATTGGCTATGCACAACAGAGGCCCTGGGTGATTGCCGCTGCTTTGGGTCTGTGAGCCCAAGAAGGCAAGGTTCTCACTGGTGGGGCAGTTACAAAGAGCCGGGTTAGAGAGGATAGAGTCCTCCTTCTCAATCCTCCCTCTTCAAAGACAGAAAACAAAACTAAATTAGAGTCCCCCTGTATGCCTCCCTAGGCACACCCTGAGTGTCACTGGCTAAAATATCTGCCTGAAACACCAACTAACTCCAAGACACACTAGGCCACAGGTCTCTTTCCCAACACCAAGTATTGTCACAAGATTGCTCGCCTCAGGGACATATGTCATTAGTCTGCTGCTGACAATGTTGGAGCTGGAAATTTCTCCCTGCCCCTGAACCTGCCTCTTCTCCTTCATCCCCCATTTTGTTCCCCATCTTGGAAGCTGTTTTTCTGGGCTTCTCCCTAAGGCTGGGTCTCCTCTTTGATAAAGCTGTCCCTTCCTTGTAGATTGGCTACTGGTATCAGTGACATAGCACACATGTGTATAGTGCCCAGCACAAAGCCTGGCCGACAAGAGTGTCAGGACAAGTTTGCAGGTGCTTCCAGCTAATCTTCTGTTGGGGTGGTGATGCTGGTCTAGATGTACCAGCTAATCTTCTGTTGGGGTACAGATGCTGGTCTAGATGTGCTCTTGGGGAAAGGAAGGCCACAGGAAATGTTCGATGATTTGTGAGGTCCAGGTGGGAGTACACAGGAAGTCATGAGGCAACAAGGGCTGGGGGTGGTGGGTAGAGAGAGTTCCAAACAAACTGCCAAAGTGGCCTGACCCGAGTGGAGTGGTGCCATGGGCGGACACCAAGCAGTGGCTTCCTGTCTCCCCTTCTGTGGTGGGGAATCTGTGGATTTGGGATTACCCAGGAGAGACACCCACAGGCTCGTCTGTGACGGTGTTTCCAGAGAGATTTAAGTGAGGGGGGATGATCTACTCTGGAAGCGGAAAAGATTGAAGAAGACTTTCTGTGGCGGTGGTGGTGTGGAAGAGGGATAAAGGAGGCTTGGAAGGAGGAGGAAGGGAGGAACAGAGTGAAGCAAAGGAGCCTCAGGTTTGGGAGGCTCGGCAGGGAGTCCAGGGGTACAGGAGCGGGGTTGGGGCTGTCACAGATCGCTACCCTACTAGACACAAAAGAAAGAAAGTGTCTGCTACATAAAGGGTGAGGGGTCGGATGGATGACCTTTGAGTTTTGTAATTCTGTGAAAGTGACTTGATTTCTCCCTTGGCCCCTGCTTCACCGCATACAAACCTGTACGAGAATCCCCATAGCCCAAAGAAGAGCTGGCTGAGCATGAATGTGTTGACATTCGGAAGCACTAAGAAGCTGCCCCTACTGGCCGGATTTTCTGCAACAACAAATAACTCCTGTGCTGGGGATTATTATTTTCAGGTGTGTGGCTTTTGTTTATGCTGCACGTGTTCAACTCTGTGAAGCTGTGATTCTTTGCCTGTCTAAAACACCTGATGGTTTAATAAAGCGCTAAATGGCCAATAACAAGGCAAGAGCAAGGGTAGGCGGGGCTGGCAGGCAGAGAGAATAAATAGGAGAACTGAGGAAGAGGATGAGCAAGGAGAGAACAAGGGGAGGAGGACATCAGGGCCCAGCCACCCAGCCAGCCATGGGGTAAGAGTGAAGGTAAGGCATATAGAAATAGAGAAAGATAAAAGCCCAAAGACAAAAGGTAGGAAAGGAAAAAGTTCAGAGACAAACGGTAGCCGGGATAATTTAAGAAAAGCTAGCAAGAAACAAACTGAACTACAGCTGGGCATTCATTACTAACAATAAGCCTCCATGTGCAATTTATTTGGGAGCTGGGTGGCAGCCCCCATGACCAAAAAGTCAAAAGAGTAAAACATCGTACAACACTCCCAAATCTGAATGCCTTAAAAACACAGATATTTAGAACTAAAAACACAGATATATATATATGGTGGGAGAGTGTTTGCCTTCATGCACAAAGCCCAGGGGTCAGGCCTCAATACACCATTGAACCAGGCATGATACCATATAATTATAATCCCAGCACTGGGGAGGTAGAGGCAGGAGAATCAGAAGCTCAAGGTCATCCTCATTAAGATTTAAGGCCAGCCTGGGCTATATGAGAACTTGCCTCAAAAACAAAATTATTTTTGAGGTCTATGCATTGAATTTGGGTCTATAGGACTCCCTTGGTCACCCTGCGTCTTATTCAGTGTCATTTGATGAAACAAAGTGTCCTTAACTGAGAAAAACAAGCTCCAAAGGGGACAGAACTAATCCCTGCCATTGCATTAAAACCTTCAGCTGTGACCTGCCTGTCAAAGCTCTGCTTGCCCCAGTAAGTCCCCAAGTCCAGCCCCACTAGGGATGTCCACAGGACCTCCAGAGAAACACAACACAGAAAAGCATGCGTAATTGTCAGCAAGTGAGTCAGCTACCACATGACCGCCTCCTGACCAAATGGCCTCAGGTATCTCAGAGATGCTTGTAATATACAAGGACACAAAGGAAACACATCACTGTCTAACCCACCCCCAAACCTGTCCCATCACGCCAAATTCCCAAGGAATAAAATTTTAGGGGTTCATAATAATTCCCTCATCGCTTACTTTTCTTTCTCTCATTTCTCACCAGCCAATCTGGCTTCCTTATGCAGCTCTGAACCACAAAGCATGTCAGGGCTTTTGTCCTACTGTTCATCTGCTTGTCTGTGTTGTCACACGCCTTCAGGGTCTAAGATGCTAGGGCTTCTGATACCGGTGCAAATGTTACCTTGTCAGGGAGGCCTTCCCTGGCCAACCTATGCAAAAAGCAAGTCACTGCCTGACACAGACCTCATTTCCTGAGTCATTGTCTCTGGATCAGAGAAATGGGATGGAGAAGACACCCTATGGCCAGAGGGACCAAAAATCCTCATGGACAGGCTACTATGCTCTCGAGGATGCCGGGAACAAAGATCCTTTACCTTACTCTGGGAGGTAAGGAGGCTGGGTGGGAATGGGGTGGAAAGGAGAGCTGGTCTGCTCCCTTGGGTGGAGAGAGAGCAAGCCAATGCAGGTATATGAACAGCCCTTGTTGCCTTTAACACTTCCTTCTTACCTCTTCCGGTCCCTGAGAAGATGGCTCTGCCAACACACTCTGTTCCAGGCTTCCCCCAGCCACAGCCCTGTTGCAGCCTTTTCTCCCCAACCCCAAGAATGCTGCCTGCAGGCCGTGTCCTTGACTCTTACTGACATGGCTCGCTCGTAGACCAAGGGAGTTCCAGGATACACCCCAGTAGGCCTGACTGTCCAAGGCTGGCACCTGCACCTTCACAGTCACCATCAACACAAGCTTCTCCCTGCTACTGTACACCTCATCCACAGCCTCCCTTTGCTGGGGATTTCTCTGGGGAGCAGTAACCAACAGAGAATACAAATGCAGGAATCACCACTCAAAGTACACACAACAGATATCTCATGATGCTGCCCTGGGCATTGGCAGTGCTTGCTGTGTTATGGGCGTGTGGTGTCCAGCATCATTAAACAGGCTCAAGCCCCTCCCCAGAAGTCACCATAGGACTGTCCACCTGAGCTAGGCACCCAGGGTCAACACAAGACCGTTTTGCTCCTCGTGCCGTTTTTGGTTTTGGTTGTTTTGCTTTGTTTTGTTTTATAGACAGGGTCTCACTAAATAGTCCAGGCTAGATTCAAACCCACCACCCTCCCACCTCAGCCTCCCTAGGTTGAAGGGTGAGCATTCAAGGTCCAAGATCATCCAGTTGTGGCAGCAAAAGCTTGTAGTCTCAGCACTTAGGAGGCCACTGTGGGACGATCATGAGTTTAAGGCAAGCATAGGCTACAAAGCAAGACCATGTCTCCTGACTCCCACTATCCACAAAAGACCCAGAGAAACCAAGTTGAGGCTGGGAGAATTCAGTCAGCAGTGTTCTTGAGACTGCACTGGTTTTAGTTCAACTGGAACAGAGGGATTCTGAGCTAAGGGACCCAGGCTTCACAGGGTGAGGCAAAAATATGGCAGGTCAAGGAAAAGGGGGTTGATGCTATAAATAGATAAAATCTAACCTGACCCCAAGGTCAGCTGCTGAGCCCCTGCCACTCAAGATCCAGATAAGATTGGCCTGAATCTCCCTCCCACATCCTGTGGGAGGTTCAGCGCCCTCCCCAAGCTGCTTGCCCTTTCCCAGGGCAGTTGCATTGTGTGGTCTCTCTGGTTCACCTTTTTTCCCATACACCGGGCTCCTCATCTACCAAACTTTTTACTTCATAGGATGGTAGGCTATGGGAGAGAGAGGAAGAGGAGGAGGAAGGAAGGAAGAAAGAAGAGGAAGAGGAAGAGGAAGAAGAAACCTGAAAGGGTTAAATGAGTTTGAATTGACTGGCACATTAAGCAAAGTATATAGTGATTCTAATAACAATGTTTTAATAGAAAAATATGATCCTTAATGGGAACACACTAAACTCTGTGAGTTTTGGCTCTCTGTGTCTGTAGGAAACCAGATGGGCAGTCCACGCCCCGTAAACAGGCCTCTCTGCTATTCTGGTGTCTCTTACCTTGACTTCAGAGACTGTTCCCAGAAAAGAAAAGCCAACCCATCACTGAGCTCATAATTTTGACAATTCTAACCTCTAAAGCACAAGTGTTTCTCATAAAATATGCACTTAGCTTAAAAGTTATTCTAAAAATGAATCAAATACAAAGAAAAACTCTCAAGTGAGATCAGAACATGCAGCCCTGGGAAAGGCCTCGTCAGCACAAGGGTTATTGTGAGTTGATCTTTCTGAGAAGCTACAGGCACAGAAGAGAAGTTGTTCTTTCATAAGGGAAATTGGCATCAATAATGAAATCTCATCAAGAATAGGAAGAGCAGGATGACGGAGTCACAAGACTCACCAGAAAAGACACCAGCTTACACCCAAACTAATCACACTGGTTCTTGCTTTGCCTTGGGATTTCCCATTAACCAGCCTTTTCCACACTCTTCTTTCGTAGTTTTATGAAAGAAGAGGCAACTTTGGGAAGAAAGGCTTTATTTTAGTTCATGCCGCAGGTGGCAGTGCATCACTGTGGGGAAGTCACAGTGGCCGGAGCTGGAGACTCATAGTCACAGTCAAGAGTGGAGAGAAATGAACACAGACACGTTTGTTAGTGCTTGACTCTTTCTCTACACTCATACAGTCTAATCGCCCCTGCCTAGGGGATGGTGATGCCTTTAGTGGACCCATTCTTCACACATCCCTGTCTAGGAAATGGTGATGCCCTTAGTGGGCTGGGTCTTCTCACATTAATTAACCACTGAGAAAAATCACTTGAAGGCTTGCCTACAGGCCAACCCAATCCAGATAATTCCTCATTGAGATTCTCTTCTCAGGTGATTCTAGGTGTGTTAAGTTGACACACTGAACACCACAGATGGGAAATAAGTGACATTTAAACCTGAGTTGCAGCTATATCTTTGAGATTTGTTCATTTCTCTGGATATCTTCCATATATACATGAGGCATACAGGTTTAAATTTCTCTTCTTTCCCTCTTGTTCATTTGTCCTTTATCACAGAAATGCCTCTCATTAAAGGACTCCAAAGGGTAGAAAGAGATCCTTTGCTTCCCCTATACCTTATATTCTCTTTGAGTCTTGCCAAGCCCTTACACATTCTGTGGGCACTAATGAGGCACTGTCAAGCTGTATGTGGACAAACTGGCAGGGAAGGGCACATACATCACCCCAGATCACATGCCTGAACCATCATCCAATCAGTCTTCACATATATAACACTAGTTCAAAGATAACATTACAGAGAATGTCAGTATGATAGCAAGGGGCATTAAGTGGCAGCCGATTCTGCTGAACACAGGGCCCAGTGTGCAACACAGGTTTCTGGATGCCCGTGAAGCCAGGCCTGGCAGGGAGTCTCTTAGAAAACGCATGTCACTCATACAAAGAGTCTTTCTGCTGGGTACCATTGTGATTGCATTTCAGAAGACATGGCAGCCCTCGATTAGCCATGTGAGAACCAGCCTGAGGGCAAAGTGACATAAGAGAAAAACAGAAAGAGTGGGTCTCACGTTTACTTTGTTTTTAGCAACAGTTTTCCATCCCTGCCCGCCTCCAAAAAAAACCCAACTTTAAGCTTACATCTGTGAGGAAGTACTTGAAGAGGGGCCTACTTTATTAATAAAGATAAGTGTTTAAAACTGGGGAAGAGTGATGGGTCCTAGAAGAGGTTTATGGAGTCTCTGAACTGTACTTTCTGTTTGCACATGGAGTTTTCATTATTTGGAGTGAAAGCAACCACAATTGGCCCCAACCTAGGAATCTGCATTTTGTCTAGTTCCCTGATGATTCTAATACAGTGCTGGGAGCTGGATTTTGAGAAACTCAGGTCTACAATACTGACAAGCATCACGGCTGTATCAGGAAAGCCATGTTTGTGTGAGATGGATCACCTCAGCCGATTTCCAGTGCAGAGTTCCTTCAGTTTCATAGTTCAGGGTTAGACACGTCATTAGCTGTCACTCAACTTTAGGTTCTCTTTTACCCTGGAATGCTAAATTCAGTTCTCCATTTACTCCATAGTGCTGGCCCAGAAGAACAGGTCAGACAGAACCCAGGGACCCCAAACCCTCGCTTTGCAAGAAAAGCAAGAGTAGCCACTACATTTTTTTAGATTATTTAGATCAATGTGTTTGAGTGATTAAGTGAACCCCAAAGGTCCTGAGAACTTTATACTGGGCAGTTTTTCCATGTGGTACCCAGGAAGTAAAGCAATCTCTCACGTCACCCAGAGAGAAAAACACAAAACTTCCAACTGTTTACTTCCCACAACCTTAAACAACCACAAACAACTTTTTAAAAAAGATCTAGCGGTAGGCACAATGTTGAGCTTCATTCCAGGGAATCCAAAATCATCATCTGGCCTGGACACCAGGAACACACACAGTGCACAGACATGCATGAGGGCAGAAGACCCATACACATAATGAAAACAAAGGAAGACTTGCTTAAAATTCTTTCTAACATAAGCTGGCACTTCCACCACTGGAGACTTGTTTCTTTGAATTAAGTACTGGTCTCTCTGGACCAAAGATTTAAGATGTAAAACTCTGGAAGAAATAGCATATTACAGCTCTATTAGTTTTGTGTACAAATGCATTTAGCCTGGGCTTTCCTCTTTGTGGAAAGGAGCTAGTCTCCTCTAAGGGGTGAAATTACAGAAAGAAGAAGGGGGGACAGCAAACAGAGAAGTAAACATGTGGGGCAGACAAGAATGGAGTTCAGAAAGAAGTTGGCCGCTCTCCGGATCTCACTGAGGTCTGGCTGAATAAAAGCAATGATAGTAATTGCAGGCGTTTTATTGCTCGTTATGTGAGACTCATTTCTTCTTGGTGAAACTCCTTTACTTGAGGCTATTATCCTTTTGTAATTAAAACAATATATTGCATCCTCCACTTGGGATTCCTTTGAAGCAGTGTGGGTAATATGCGATGGTACTCAGGAAGCTTTTATTTGGTTTCTCTTAAGTCAAAGCAGGGGCTTCTGGGAAAGATGGATCACTCTGAGTCCAGGGAGTTATCTCAAATAACTCACGTGCAAGATAATGGTAAAATCCAAAGTTCACTTCTGCCCCGTGAAGAAGCTGCAAACAAAATCTCTAAAGCAATCATTAAGCCTAATGACATATCACCTATGGGGGAAATGGGTGAGCTGTGACTCAGTAGAGAAGGGGGTGTCGTCCTTTCTAAGCCAACTAACCTCTCAGTAATTTCCTTAAGAGGTGTGCCTTGTATATATATCACCATAGAACCTTCATCTGGCAATGGATGGAGACAGAGACAGAGACCCA
>LOJH01003552.1:21325-38668 GCA_001685095.1 Ellobius talpinus | reverse complement strand
GTTTTATAACTTATGGAGATCTCTGTGTGATTTTCTTTGGGACTTGCTGGCTGTAGGGTACCGGGCAGGACAGAAACCCAAACAAGCCGGCCCTCGTGTTACAACACAGTGTGAGCACAGAGTCCAAAATCACATTAAGAGTGATTTTTGTCAAGGATTGTGCGTGTCATTCCCATCTTGCAGTCTGGCCACATCGTTCCTCACAGATGTACCAGTTGGAGAACGTCCCCTGCTCCATCATACTTCAAGACAGAGCACAGATTTTCTTCTTTATGAAACTGTGAGTCCTCCAACAGAGTGGACGACTCATCAGGTGCTGTCGTAACTTTCTCCAGTGTAGTAAAGGATGGGGTCAATGGACTGGAGAGCTTGCCTTAACTCTGATGCCCACTCCCATTGACCAACAGGAGATGGGGAACGAGCTGGCCTCAGTCCTGGCCAATATACATAACTTCTCTGGTTCCTCTGCTCCTCATGATAGATTTCATTGTATTTTATATCTGCACAGAACAGTATAGCTGTATGTATAATCCATGCATAGGTATGTATGTTTGCATTTATGTATGTATATAGGTGTGCATGTTTTAAGAGTGATTATTATAAAGCGTTGTATGTATATTCTTCCCACATATGCAGTACAATTTGTATTGAATTTATTTCCCCATAGACTGGCATATTTGAAGAGGCAACCATGCTGCTGAATTCCTATGTACCTTTGTCTAAATAACCTAGTACTTGAAACACGGTAAGTGTTAATGAATGTTTAGAGAATGAATTAAAACTGTAGCTAATTCTAGAGTAATTATTCATTGATTATACTGTATGTTCATGAAGGCAGTTACCATGAGCCTTCTCTGCATAGTATTCAGTTTATACATAGTTTTCTTTTCAGACTAATCATTCCTCTTAGCATAAAAGTTGAAGTATGAATAAGAAAATTTGTATTTCTGTAAAGCTTCGCTTCACACTTCCAACCAGCATTCCTTATCTCAGTGTGGAACTGCAGACAAAGCTCTCAGGATTTTTGGAACCTAAAATCTTATCATGATTACAGGATTTGCTACAGGTCATGTGGTCATTTAATGCTACTTGTATTTTCACATTTTGTTTTCTAATGCATTGCACCATGAAAGATTTCAATTCATCATCTTCTGTTTGGGATTTTTAATAGGCTAATAGGATGCAAATAGAAGCCATATTTTTTTTAGTCTGTTACAAATATTGTACACAGATATCACTATGCTATGGGGGCAAAATGTAATGAAATGTAGTTTAATATACTTTCAAGCACATGAGATTGTTCCTGAGGGCTTTATAGCCACAGTCCTAAACTCTGATACACCATAGCTAAAACAAGTCTAAACAAAATGAGTTTCTTCCCTCATTATACTGCCCTTGCTAGTTTGATGGCTTTTTGTTGCCCATGCCAAACGCTGTTTTGAGTTTCATGTGGTTAGGCTGGGCTATGAAAGAGTTTGCAAAGATTCAGCTCTCCTCATGAGAATAGATTGCTCTTTCCACTTTTAGCCTGCTCTTCAATTCACCAACTATTCCATTTATTAATTCACCAAACCCACTCACTCATTTATGTATCCTATTCTAGGTCTTGCTATCGGCTCCTGGAGTTAAGCTTTCTGTTTTTCATACTCTCATTCTTGATTCATAAGCTGTGGCGCCCAGGACAACCTTCTTTAACAGAACCTAAGATAGTTCCTTGTTCTTAAAGGGCTCTGAATATACAGACACTGGAAGAATGAATGTGTATTTTCACCTGCATGTAGTACAGATTCCTTTACTCTAAGAATTAATTGAAATTACGTAGGACATGTAACTCAATTATTAGGTAAAATGCACTAACGAACCCATTCCTATATCTATAAGATAGGAATTAAACACTTCCAGGTTTTCTCTCTGGATGAAGCAATAAGCCAACTTTGCTAGGGAACACCTAGCATGTAATATTTGATCTGTTTTCTCCCTGAAGAAGTATAGCAGGACTCCCTACTCAAAATCCATGGTAGCAACCACCAAGGAAACATGGGCAGGGGCAGATTCCAGAAATTCCAGAAAATGTCCATGAGAATGGGTCCAGCTGCTACTGATTAGGAAATCCCTCCTAGGCTTGCTTCGTTTCCCCTTCCTGCTAGCATCACCCAGCTTCCTTCTTGGAGCACAGTCCTATAGGCCTGTGAGATCATGGTTATAGGTTTCAGGAACTTTTGATGAGGAGGGGAAAGGAGCTCACCACAACTCATTCATATCCCCATCCTGACACATGTCTACTAGAGAATCCAAGTTCCTCTAGGAATATGGACAGACATATCTCAATCCATAGAGGAGCCAAAGACTCAGGAGAGGCTGATGAAAGACTGACAGTTCCTTGACTCCTATCTTTTCCCTCTCAGTCCTCACTGACAGCACACCTGCATTCCAGCAGGCAAGCTGGAATTACCCAATGACAGCCTGCCCTGATTTTTCACCATGGAAGATCTGGATTGGCCGAGGGACTCTAGGTGTGACCATCCTCTGTCAGCATCTGACAAGGCCAGAGAAGCTGCTTGTCACTCTTATGGGTCATTTAGAAGGTGGGATCAAGGTCCACCCCAGAAAGGGTCCCCAGATATCCCCAAGGACTCATCTTCCCAGACACCTACGGTTCTTAACAAGTGTCCTCATAGCCAAACAGCTGTGCAGTGCTGGAGATTCTCGTTGACTCCTTTCATACTTCAGCTTAGCTTTTAAACTTGGAAGAGAGGTAAGGAGTAGCCCCGTGAGTACTGGTCTTCTATTCGCTGCCCTTCCCTGGCCTTGTTCTTAGACACCTGCCCTGCCCAGATGTCAGCTCCTCAGGGAAGTTGGAGACACTTCTCTGTAAACCATACAAGCTCACCATAGCCTGGGTGCTTTTGTCCTCTCCTCTGTTTCTGGTCACATGGGTTTGAATGTGTATATGATTTCATGCTATTTATTTCCCCATGGACTGATTTACACAGACTCTTAAGCGTTATGAGGAAGAGCCTGTTTACTTCTGTTCTTTGTTTCTCCAGCACAAAGCACAGAACTCTACCCCCCCAGAATGCCTGGGATTTATTGAATGAATGATTGGACAAATAAAAGAAACATGTGCTATTTGGCTTACATGAGGACTTTTTATGGTTTATGAATGAGGACATATTTTGGAGGAGGCTAAAGTCAACCAAACCAACGATTTGTTTGAAGAATTCACACGACTGATGACTGAATAGCTCAACCAACCATCACACTCAGGACCAAGATGTTTGACAGAGGCACAGCAAGAATATGCAGCTGGATCTGTAGGAGAAAGCATAGGTGGAATCTGAAAGAATCCAAGTTCAGCCTTCTTAACCTCTCTCTCAGGAGGGTCACATGGAAGGCATTTTACCCTACTCACAGAAAGAATCAGCATTTGTATGTTATTTGGGGCCCAGGGAAGTCCTTTTGAAACTTTTATGCTCTTGTTTGTTTTGTTTGGCTTTATTAGAAAGGGTCTCCAGGAACCCAAGCTATGCCCATGGATTTTATGGATGCTGGTGATATGCCCACTCTCTGCTTGATAATCGTCGAAATCTCAGCCCTTGGGCAGAAAGATGCCAAGCACATCTTTTGCATAAACAGTCTAGGTGTCATGGATCAGTCTTATGAGTTAAGGACCATCAAAGAGCCATATGTCCAGATATCATCCAATGACAAATTCTGAAAGCAGGCCATTTGGTGTGGCAGCCTTGGGCACTTATGCCGGTTCTTTTCCTGCGTAAGGGGCTAGGTCTTAATTTTCTCATATATGTAAGGAGACAAATACTTATACATTTGTTCACATATAAGCTGAGAGATGTTGTTTAGGGGTGTGGACAAAGTGCTGCTCAGGGAAGCAGATAAGGAGACCAGATTTGGGGACCAAGATGTCTGGCTTCAAAAGCCTAGCTCCAATTCTGCTGTGTTTCCTGGGGCAAGTTCCCAACCTCTCTATGCTCTTTACTCATTTGTATTCTGGATAAAGTGACAGACCATCTCACAGCATTGTTGCAAAGCCTAAAGGAGATTAGGGCCTCGTTTTTCATTCAATGGTGTTTGATATGGAGCAAGTACACTTTGCAATGGATGGCGTCGTATTATAGTTATCATTGTTCAGGAGTGCCAAATGTTGAGTACTCCATGTAGGCCTAGTGCTTGTAAGCTGAGTCACTGAATCTTCTCACGGCAAGCTCCTGGGTTCTAATCCCCAATCCCGTCTCTTGCCAGTGGTTTACAGAATAATCTTGAGATCTTGTCTGATCTTAATGATTTTGTAATCTCGGCATTCTTCATTGTCCCAGTTGCCTTGCCTTCACACACACATACACGTGTGTGTGTGTGTGTGTGTGTGTGTGTGTGTGATGGCAGGTGCTTGGTGTGGAGAGTCAGATGATGTGGCAGGACTCCAGCCTGTGAAAGGAGACCGCTATTCTTTACTTTGTGTTTTAGTTCATGAGTGTTGCCCACTGTTATTAGCAGCATTGTATTGATGCTCACTGGAGACAAAGGTTGTGAGAATGGTCTGGGTGTCGACACATTATCTCGATTATGTTCTTTCCAGAGAAAACAACTTTAGCCTGTAGTTGTTGGACTTATTTTTCCTCAGCTGAGGTGGGAGTCTCTCGGGAGCAGAGGCAGGTTCCACAAAGGAGTGGCTGGGAGACGAGAGAGTTCCACTATCACACTGTGGGTTCTCTATATTGTGTCTTTTCCTAGCACTAGATCCTCAGCATCTAGCACAGGGCCTGTCCCCTGGCAGGAAGCTTGCAGTAAATGTTGGATGAACACATGAGTCTGATCAACTGGGGGTTGACTCATAGCAAAATGCTGTTGCTATGGCTTGGATGTCCCGCCAAGGCCTATGTTGGAATGAATCCCCATTGTGAGGGGTTAGCAGGATGGAGATTATAGGACCTTTAGGAGGCAATTGAGGTTAAGTGAGGTCATAAGGGTGGGACCCTAACGCAATGATACCGTGGCTTTATGAAAAGATACCTGAACTAGAATTTTCTGTTTCTTAACATGATATCCTGTGCTGCTTTGGGTCTCTGCAGCTAGTCCATACCAGCAAGAGGCATCTCACTAGAATCTAGTGACTAGATGTACCTACCCAAACTATAACTTCCTGCCCTTCACAAACATGAACAAAATAAACATTTTTTAATATAAATTAACCGAACTGTGACATTCCATTTCAGCAGTGGAACATGGGTTGAGATGCCCACTATCTGTAAAGCATGTCATGGGTGATCTCTTCATAGTCACTAGAGACCTAGAAACAGACTTTACCCTTTCCATCTAATGCAGATGAGAAAAGTGAGACCCTAGGGGGGCCAGCTGGAAGGCAAGCTCATTCAGTGAGGTCCCCAAGCCATCAGATACTACCTAACTCTAAGATTGTCCTTCTGTTTGTTTACCCCATTTGTCTTAAGTGGGCTTCTTCAATGTTTAATAAAATTGCTAGTCAATAATCAGAGCCAGTCTCATCAGTCACTTTAAAATTTTTCATAATACACCTTGGCAAGAAAGGAACCAATCTGTATGCAGGTGTCATAAGTGGCCTTTGTGTCTGTCATTTAAGATGACCCCCAACAAGATTGTTACATGAAGGGAAGGGGGTTGGAAAAATGAAACATTTATTAAATTTTTGCAAAGTGTGCTCTGCCAGGTCTCCCTAGCCTATACCTTCGATGTGATAGATTCACTGAAATAAAATTATTGAATTGAGAAGCCATTCATTAAACGGGGATTTCAGGAAACCAGAATGTGTTTTATAATATTACCGCCACAGATGCCTATCAGATGGAAGTTCTGTGTTCTCTGCTGATATTGAAACCACTCGTTTGTCATTGTATCCTCCCAGCCTCCTTTCTAACGGTGCAAAAACTTATAATTTACAACTTCTGACATAATTGGAAAGTTAATTGGTTTCCTTCAGATTTCACCTGCTTTATTTTAACCATGATTTTCTTAGTCCTTCCCTTTTCTATTCCTGATTGTCAGTAATGACAGGAACGTAGTACATTTTCCTCTTTGTCTATCCTCGCCGTCAATCGAAATCTAAAGCTCGCTGTATTAGCCAACTCAGTCTCTGCCTGCAGATGCCACGGCATTCATTTTTCTTGTCTTGCTTTGACTTGACTCCAATACTTCAGTCAACAGGCTTTTGTTGAGCATATGACATGGGAAACGGGGAGGGGACTAAATGCAAGGTAGAAGGAAGAGAGGCTGAGGACTAGGGAGGGAATGAAATAGAAATTTGTTAGAAGAAAGTCCGAGGCTGCAGATGTAGCTCATTGGTAGAGTGCCTCCTCTGCAGGCACAAAGGCCCTGAGTTTGATCCCTAGTACCACTAAAAGAAAGGAAGAAAGAAGAAGTGGAAGAGAAGAAACACCACAAACTTCCAAAGGGAGAAGTTTGTAGCCAGATGTTCAAACATCTACCTTTTTGGACCAGCTAAGAACTGAGTGATGTGTTAGTTCTCTGAACCTGGTGGATCAACACACAGTAAGCAAGTGAGGGGTCACACATAAGGCTGAGAATTGGCAATAAATTCTCAGTAAGCTCTCAGAATTGGTCAATAGCTCTCTCTCTCCCTCCCTCCCTCCCTCCTCTCCTTGCTCCGTTCTAGCATCCCCTGTAGTTAAGCTAGAGGAAGAGTAGAGGGAACTCAGGAGATGTGTTTCTTGATGTAGATTTGGAATATTAGTAGAATTATCATCACTGTTATCACAGAGGAGAAAGAAGAGTCACTGCTAATGCAAACAGCAAGCTGGCTGGCTGGAAAGTACCTTGAAACCTCAAATGATTTATTTTTCCCAACAGAAGTTGATGAGCTGGACACTATTTCTGTCCCCATTGAAATAGGAGGAAATCATTTGGGATGTTTAATTGATGGAGGTCACTTAATCAAATAAGCTAGAGCACATTCATAGATATGGTAATTGAGCAGACAGACAGACAGACAAAGTGGCCTTTGGTATCTCCCAAGGCACAGGCATCAACCTCTGGCTATTGGGGCCCTCCAAGGTACACAAACATACCTCCAGCCATTAGAGTACTCTGTGGTACACATACCACCTCTGGTCATTGGGATCCTACAAGACACAGATACCCTCCTTCTATTCTGGCTTTTTCTACCCTGACCAATGTTCTTTACTTGACTTCCTATAAGGACTTTCTACAGTGGCCTGAGCTACCATCCACTCTCATAAGTCTTGCTGGCTTGTAAGAGAAGGGCAGATTATAAACATAAAACAGGCATGGCTGGGATTTTTTTTTCTTGTAAAAAAATGGGAATCAAAAACTGGATCTCGCCTTTGGCAGCATTAATTTTTCTTTCAGTAACTTATCTAAGATTTAGCTCGTCTTATATTAAACAATAAGGAGTTACCATGGCAACCTCATTGCCATGTAATAACACTCACATTTTCCCAACTGGAAAATCAAAACCAGAAAGGCAAATAGAAACCATCAAACCACCCAAATGGCCATCCTCTTGGTCTCCTTTCCCTTTGTAGAATGCTTATCGATCAGCCTCCATTGTAGGTCAGTAACACGGCTACTAATCTTCCCTTCCTCCATTCCTCCATGTTTGTCACTCCACTGATGGAGGAGAAGAGAGGGGGCCTGGGAGAGGAATACTTGGTGGGGCCTTCAGTCTTGGAGTATCAGAACACTTGCTCTCCCATGAAGACAAAGTCTGACACAGTTCCCTGTTTCTGCTAGCTGCTGCCAAACTTCTTTGGGGGCGTTTACCTCTCATGCTGGCTGCAGAACACTTTATTAACCCCAGGCACTGGCTCCATCTGCTGCAGTGCCTGCTCACTGTATCTCCTCACCCTCTGGCAAGAATCCGCTGTCTATGCTAGAGCCTCAGGCTGGAGCCTCTATAGCAGATGCTCCACGCAGCTGGTCCAGAGTAGGACAAAAAGCTGCCCGCCCCCACTGTCTCTGCAGACCTGCTGCAGATTCCTTTGTCTCTCCCTCTTGACTGCTTCCTGACTCTCCTGCAGGACTCCAGTTAGGTGTGATCGCCACCAAGCAGCCATACCCAATGCTCTCAACGTGGATGGGGCACTTTTGAAGTAGTCTCTAGGTCCCAGTTAAATCTGTCACATTACACATGTTCCTATACTCTGTCCATCTGCAAATGTGAATTAAGGAATGATGATAGATAGCACTGCATGCCATAACACACCAAGGATAAACTAAGAACTCACGTAACAGTTAGCACCTTGCTTTCTTGAGAGTGCCTGGCTTGAGACTGTCTATTGGTACCAATCAACGGATAACTAATCAGACTGACTGGCCTTCCCTTCCCTTCTGAGATTTTTAAATGTGAATAAAAGTAGATGGACTGATAAGCGAGTTTGGTTTCTCTGATGTATCTCCAGCAAAGCACAACTTTTTAATTCCATGCATGGATGGAGTGATGCGCCATGCCTATTACAGCGCGACAGCTTGCTGCCTTGTACGACTCAACATGCGGTTGCAGCTGGGCATGCAAAATCATTCCAACAGGGAGTCAGACCTAGGAAATCAGAAACGGTACCAAGTTCCCCAAGATGACAGGGTTCTTCTTACCCTTCCCTCATGGCCTTGTCCTTCTGGGGACTTGACCTTAAGAACATTGGTGTATCAACCCCACAGGGACAATTTTACCTTTCCTACACTTAAGGTCCTAGGGACAAAAATGCCACGGAGAGGGGAAATTTCTCTTCCTGGGGATCATATACTCACTTTCCAGTCAAGAGACATTCACAGCAGGTCTCTCCAATTGTTTGAGAGTGAGAGAGTGAACGAATGAAGGACGGGCCTCCATTCCTAGTCCGCCCTTTACCCTGCTGCACCGTCCTTTATCCGTTAACTCATTGGAGTCTTCCTCTTTCTCAAACACCTCTGAAGGCATCTGTCTTTATGGGCTGGAGTCCCGAGATGGGAACCTGGGGAGACAGGCACATGCCTTAAACCTCTGGCTTCAGTTCCTTCCGTTGCCCAGTGCTCCCTCCTCTGCCCAGTGCTCCCTCCTCTGATCACTCCTGCTTCTACTGATGAGCGTGGGTTTCTTTTCTCTATTAGGGTTTCTAAACTTTTCTTCCTGAGGGGGAATAAGCAAATCTAATCTCCTCCTCATCAAATCTCAATGACAGACTCAAGTTTGATTCCTCCTCATCAAATCTCAATGACAGACTCAAGTTTGATTCTATTGAAGTTCACTCTGAGGAAGAAGTGAGTGTATGGAGCTTCCTTACAGAGTATAAAAAAAGGCTTACAGGTAGGAGTATGTGTGGTCCCCAAACAGCTGCATTGGAAGGTCTGTGCATGACATGGATGATGGTTTCTCCATCCATCCATGGAGAAAACCCCTTCTCTCTATTCCTCCCTAGCTTATATGCTCTAGCTCCTCCCTGAGACCCGAGGTCATCTGCAATGAGGACAGAATTGCTTCCAAGTGCCTGGATATGCAGGTGTGGGTTCAACAACCCTTCCTAATTCCCTCCTTCTCTGAGGGAACACCAACAATCCTTTGGCCCTATCATGCCCACGTCTCAGGTGATCTCATGAAGATGACAGTTAATGCAGTTCTGGGGGTGGTGACGTAGAATGACCAGACATAGGTAAGTGGTGACTCCTGAAGTGTGGAATTCTCAAATTTTTAAGGTTTATAAAATAAGTTCCTCTTGAAGCTGCAAGATCTACCATCTCCAGCTGGATGCTTTATCCCTTGACAAAGCCTTGCTTTGGGACCAGCTCTAGCCTGTCACAGTGGACTTCCCAGGCCCTAGACCTTGTCAGAGAGTGAGAACGAACTAGATTGTCTAAGCAAAGAGTCCTAGGATATGGAAGGAAATTGGTCCACTCCTTCTGAGACTGCTGAAAGCCGGAACTGTTAAACGACTTGTGTGAGCCTCGGGAAATCTGTGACCATGTGGGCGCTGTGCCCAGCCTAGGCACTTTTCCAGCCCCCCATCCCTGCTCTCCAGTGGAGGTATCTGGAAGAGCACTCATCTGTACAGCCTGGTGTCACTCCTGGTCTTCCCCAGGCAGGTCACCTGTCAGCTCCTCCAGGCTTGGAGCTGCAGATCTCCCTGGGAAAGCATTACGCTCCTCTGCCCAGCTGCTGATGAACTCCTTGAAGCTCGACAGAGCTGTCTCCGCTGGCTAGTGCTGTGGATGAAGCCCATAAATGTTTGCTGCTGGTGAGGAGGGAATGGCGCCCGGGAATGAATGTTTGTTCTCTCTGAGAGGTTACACTGTAATGTTGCTGAAGAGGTGTATCCCACTGCTGGCTTTGGGCAGAATTGCTAGTGAATATGTGATTTATATCAGTCTTGCGCATGTTATCGGTGAGGTCACATATAAATCCCAGGCTGAGAATGGCCTGTTTTGCACCACAGTCTGTAATGAAGCTCTCAGGCTCGCCTGGAAAACTCTGTTCAGGCGGCATGTCTTGGATGCTGCAGCCCTGTAAATCACCCTGGAGGGACAGCTAGGAAAAAAAAATCTTAAAAAGTATTCAGCTTTAGTCATCTGGCCCAGGAGGGACATTCTAGGCAAATTCCTATTTATGACCCTCGAGTGTGACCTGGAGCATCATGAAATGGCCTGGACTCTCAAGCCTCTTCTGACAGGTGGCAAGGGCAATGAATACAAATGGCAAATGGGGTGGACTTCAGAACTCAGACCAACATACTTCAGATTGTCCTCTACCTAATCCGTCTTTGAGATATGGCGTACAACCCCGTTCTCAGCTTCCTCTTCACATGTTTCTCATAGTAACACCTACTTCCTAGGAGGATTGTGGGGGCTTCACGGATGAGCATAATGCCAATGCTTAGAGCTATGTTAGGTAGTACCATAGCTCTCCTCATCTGAGGGTCTGCTTTCAGTTGTTCCAGTCACTCACCAAGCTGCACTCCAAAAATATTCCATGGAAAGTTCTAGAAATAGTTCATTCTACCTTAAAATTCTGCCTTGTTCTGAATTGCTTGATGAAAGCCATAGAACCATCCTGCTGGGCTGCTATTCATCTTTCCCTCCAACAAGTCCACTATAGAGGCCACCACTCTGTTAGTAGCCACCTCATGTAGTAGACTGACTGCCGCGGTCTGCAAAACCTGTTTGTAGGGCTCAATACCATGTGTGGTTTTAGGCATTGCCTGAGAGTATTGGAAAGCATCCCTCTGTCAGTGGGGGTTATTGTAGTGTGTGTGTATTATTGCAATATGTATTATGAATATTAACCATTGTTATCATCATCACAGTCAGAGAGCTGTTATAATCCTTCTACAAAGCAGTCACCACTTGGCAAGGAGTCTGGCGTGTTGGAAGGAATAGGTGCTTCCCCTTGCCCTTCAGTGCTGGGAAGCAAGTTAAGGGTACTGCACACCCTAGGCAAGCTCTCCACAGATGAACTGCACTTCCTTATTGAATCCACTTGTTAGTAGTACCTGTTTTCTCTACGAAAACAATCTTTCTTCAAGTGATAAATTAATCTGTTGCCCTCCTTAGAAGTTCCCAGACCTCTTGAGTCCCTCCTCTGCAGACCCTTCTCTCAGAAGAGCCAGCAATAATCTTTCTTAGTCCTTTCTTAGTCAACAAAATGCCTGAGACTGGCAACTTTATGAAGTAAGTTTATTTGATCAAAATTTGTGCTGACTGGAAGGTTCAAACAGTATGGTTCTGGTGCTTCACCGGGGTTCCATGGTTATATAACCAACATAGCTGGGAAAAAGCTGTACTTACAGGCAGGAGGAGCCAAATTGTTTGGTGGTCTCACGTATAACAACAGGCTCTAATCAGAACTAATCCATTCCATGACACCGGCATTAATGCTTCCTAAATGTGGTGTCCAGTGACCTGATTATCATATCCTAAGCCTCACACCTTAAAGGTTCCATCAGTCAACCCTCCACCCTGTGGACCAAGGTGTCAACAGATGAACTGTTGGTGGACAAAGTGAACCACACCCAAACCCCAGCACCCTGGTGGAGGTGGCCATGAGAAGAATCTCTGTTCTGTTTTAACGACCCTCTTCTCTGTGGCTTTCACTGCTCACCACCCAGCCCATTAGAACAATTTTCAGCAAGAAGATGCACTTCCTGTTTTCAAAGAAAAAAATTAAGCCCCAATTCTTAATTCCTGTGAACAATATGATACTTTGTAGCCAGGACTGTGAAGCAATCTCCTTTCCACCCCCAATTTTAAATGGAATTTACCCTCATTCTCTTTAATTAACTTATTCCCTTTTGTTTTAGAGCAAGTTTATTAGCTACAGAAATGGTCAGAGGCACATGCCATCTGTCTGTGGTTAGTCTAGTTTCCCATTCAGATCCATGAAGGAAGCCTGAGACTCGCAGGTTTGGTGCTAGGAACCAGGCATAGCCTTTACTAAGGCTCGGCTTCCTCTTCTCTCAGGTGATTTGAGGATAACATCCCCCTCACAGGAACTGTGACATTTGGGGGAGATCAAGGCAGTTAAGTCTCATCAGATACCACACTGGGACTCAGCTAACATTTCTTCTACTGCCTTTTCTTAAACTACCAATTCACTCTCTCAAATACAGGAAGTAGGTGCTATATGGCTTTCTCATTTCCTATAAATGGAATGACTGTTGGCTCATCTCTCTCTCTCTCTCTCATGTTGTTAGTACAGCATCACCCTGACCTCATTACGGCCCTCTGCATCTAACCTTAGCAATGCATTCCAATTCTCTGATGTTATAAAGTCTTGCTTAAATATTCTTTTGGTCAGTAAATTCTTCATGAATACTTTCTGCTTTCAAAGCAGCTGTATCCCTGGAGTTCTACAGCAGCTACAGGTAAGCATGGTAGCCCATAATGGCTGTCTGAGGAATCTATCCTTTTGGTTCATTTGTGCCTCCCAGGTGGTTGGGAAGCTTATATTTAAATCTGTAGTGGAAAAGCAAAATTCCACTCTGATATATCACACACTGCCTCCATCACAGTTGTGACAAACAGAAACCTGACAGCTCAGATCCTGCCAATTAGAGAGTTGTTCCTGCTCTGTGCCTTGGATGAATACCAGCCATTGCTGGGACTGGTGATGTTTTTTCCTGGTCATTGGGAAGAATTCTTGATTCTCATTTCATCTACCCCTTCATTCTCAAGTGTACCTTCTGGCATCAGCTACCCATACAACCCGCATCATTAAGTGCTGAGGCCTCATATCTTAATTCTGTGTGAGAGGTTTTCTCTGGGGGCAATGGTGCATCCGCAGGAAGGGAGCCTGTGTGTGCGATGAAGGTGATGTGCCCGAGGAGGCGGGTGGCATATTTAAGGAAACAGCTGTACAGGAACTTCTTGTGTTGCCGCCAGGGGAGGGGAGCTGCGTTTGCTTCAGTGTTCACTGTCTAATGTAAAATATGCTGGCTGGGCTTAGAGATTTGCTAAGGGAAAACCTTAAGTCTTGCACTCCAGCAGGAAAGAGTGATGACTTAAGATGTGGGATAATTTGTGGAACTTAAGTTCTTTTCATATCTGGGAGGCTCATGCGCTGCTGAGCAACATCACCAATTCCCACCATTCCTAGGAGGCTTCTTAATATTATTTAAAACCCCTTTCAACAGAATGAGGGTGGAAGCAGGATAAAATTATGCTTTAATTTTTTAAAATGTAATTCCTTGTGAAACAAAAAGATGTCTGTGTTCAGTAGCTGGATAGATGTACAGCAAATAGAGGAATGGCAAACTGTATAACATCAGGACCAGTTTCTATAGCAACAAAAATGTCAGCCATCCTTTTGGCTGATCCTATTAATCTAGTAGAAGCAATGATACTGACACACTCAAGATGTATTTAAACCAGAGGGTGGAAATACAACCCAGCTGCAGATTTTAAACAGAGGCAGAGCCAGACTCCACTACGGTGGAACTCTGAAGCAGAGATAGCATAGAGCCATCTCACAGACGGCCCTTCCATTTTATTTATTTAACTTATAGAAGCAGTGAATCCATTCCCCAGATGTTTTTTTTTTTTGCAAATATTGTTGGGCCAGATATAGTCAAAAGGCAGGGTGGTACTGCTTAGCTTTGGTATTTAAAGCAGAGCTGGCTTTTCCACAGTATTGGCCCAGGGGAGACGATAGAAATTACTGTTTTGAAGATATGAAATTGGAAAGTAGGAGAAGCAGCTGATGGCTGTGCACCTCCTCAGAGAGAAAATGCTAGGCCACTAAGAGGAGCAATCTGGTTTTGGGGGCAGAGCTGACAGCAGTGGGCTCTGCTCCTTTAACTGCAGCGCGCACACAAGGCCTGTGGACAGTCTTGTTTTCGGCTAATGGAAGTAATCATAAAGGACCCTGTCCTCTACAGGGCTGAACAGAGGACCAAATGAGATAATGGATGGGGAAATACTTTGTAAGAAGCCTAACACGCTAAAGCGATGTAACAGGTTATTCGTATTAAGGAAATGCCAAAGAAATGCTCTTTCCTCCAAAGAGTAGCCCTTGCAGGGGGGTTGAGGAGGCGAGCTATCGGTTCTGAAATCTAGGTCAGTGGTGAGCCCCGTTACACCCCCTTGGGGGACTGTGAAGCCATTATTCGCCGCCTCTCCCTTTTGGTGTGTCTTTTTACTTCAGAATTATTTAAGCAGCTAAATATTTTTCACTTTTCAAAGTGCCATGGCAGTCCCTGGAAATTTTNTTTTTTTTTTGCTGTGGGAGCACAAAATAAATGGAACGCAGCTCCGTGTCTTTGTGATAAAACACTTCTCATCCTTAGCATTTCAGACTCCTCAGACAAGATGACCGCCTCTCGTGGAAAATGAACTTGCCAGGGGGAAAAAAGTATCTCTTAATGTGTTCTTGATTCTTCTGGTTTTTAAAGCATAAAGGAAAATGAGTTATGGGGTCTGTTCTTTGCTTATTGTCATTAAAACAATTTCTACTTCCTCACCCCCTCCTTGGGCCTCTCCAAAGGATGGGATGTCAACAGATGATGACGGAGTCCCAGACTGGGGAATAAATTGAAAGTCTAAACAGAGTGGCTTCTCTAGAGAAACGCAATCTGTTTCTAAAAATGAGAGGCAATAGGTCTGGATGTCGCTACCCCAGTCTGGGGGCCACTTTCCAAAGCTTCGAAGTAATTAACACCCTCAAAGCAAAGGAGATACCTTAACTGTGTCTCTGGATAAAGTGTTGTTTTGTGAAGACCCTGGCTGGGGATATGTAGCTGTCACCTTCAAGCCCTGCTTCATGACTGATGATCAAGGAGGCTCCCCAAACCTCAGACTTTGTCCACATCCATCAGTCAAACAGTCAGATCTGTGTACTCGGCTCGGTTCGTTCAGATCGAAGAGATGGATTGTAAGATGAATGCAACTAAAATTATAAATATATTTACAAACCTTTAAGCACTATGACGCTGTATTTTTGTAAGATCATTCAATTAAAATGCAATGGCTATTTACACACCCTTATAAAACCAAAGAAGCTAGCTGATTAGTTAGAATTGACAGACTTCAGAATTTCTGATTCTCATTCCATACATGTTTCAATATAGATTCTGTAATTGTCACATTAACTTCCCAGAAGCCCCCAACATTTAAACAGTTGTATAACATGGCAATGAGGAAAGTCAGGTTATCCTGGTCAGGTGTAGGTTCAAGGCTAAGCTGTATGACTCGCTGAGGGAATTTAAGCAGCTTCCCTGAGATTCCATTTCATTTCTTATAAAATGAAGAGCAATAGATCCTAACCCATAGGATTCCATAAGAATTTTATTAAGACAGTACATGAAACATGCTTAGTCAACTGGGTGACATATACAAAGAATCCAATAAATATTGACAGGTGGGATTCTTATTGTCCTTGTTAATATTATATAATATTTTGACCCAGTTTTTTTATTCAGCTTATAAAACAAGTATATTTTACTAGCAGGTGACAGTACAATAAATATCTTCATGTCTCCTAAGCCTATCCCAGACCAGGGAAGCCTCAGACAGAGGGAAATATGTGGGAATATGAATATAAGAACTTGGATGGTGCTAGTAGATCCTTTAGCAAAGGAAGGATTGTGTGCACATTGCAAACAAGCAGATTTTTATCTCCATTTTGGACACATCTATCTCCAAGTGCCTTGCTCAGGCTTTCTGTAGCAGCCATCACAATAGCCATCCTTATTCTCCTATTTCTTGCTCCTGCTCTGACAGCCTGTGATCTTCATTGTCAACTTGACGGGAACTAGAAGGCTGCTGAAACACGCCTGAAAGTGTGTCTATAAGGGCATTTCTAGAGAGAATTAACAGGGAGAGGTGGTTTGCAGATCTACCCTAGAGATGGCCAATATCAGCCCATGTCCAAGGACCTGGTCAGAGTGAAATAGGGAACCAGCAGACCACCAATGTTCCCGTCTCTCTGCTTCCTGGCCCTGGTAGTGGGAAGTGCTCTGTCTGCCCTTGCTCCTCTCTGCCACGACAGAGTGACAACCCTGAAACCTTTCTTTACGTTGTTTCCCTCGGCTACTTCTCAGTGAGGTGAATAGCAACTAATATAGAATTGTGTATTGCTATTTCCAAATTTATTCACCTGAATATCAAATCAAATGGTTTTTCAGGAGGGTAAGGAGGTATATATCTGTTGAATTAATAAACAGACAAATTAATGAGAAAAAACAGATTAAGGGATTGATATTTGGAATTAAAAGGAAGCCTCCCCAAGTTCCCATCTGATGAAATTTATATATGCTTTGAATTGGCTGTGTTCCAGCCAGGAAACAAAGTAATCTATGAAGAGTGTGCTTCTGTGGCTCTGGCCTTTGGCAGGGAGCAGTTTTTCTTGGCCTTGAGGTAAGCACAGAGAGGCTCTGAGAGTGTTTGAATGGTGGGTCCTGCGAGGTAGGGTTAAACAGGCCTCTTTGCAGCTCCAGCTTCAATTCTCTTCCACATGCTCCGATCAATAACTGTGAGTGCTCCTGCCAGAAGAGCAGCCGGCTCGCCAAGTGTTGCCCGAGGAACCCTCTACCTTCTGCTGTGACCTGCTCCCTCCACATTGGCAGCCTGAGCAGCGAAAGCCTGGGGCAGCACCTCCTGGAAGGACAGAGCAGAAAATCCCTTCCAGAGCTACTGGGTGATAGAGACTGCAGATAGGGTTGGTGACGTGGTAAGAGAGCATCTTGATGTCCAGTCCTAGCTGGCGAGCTTGGTCTGCACATCTAAAGGAGGCAGGAGAATGTTTCTCGAGTTACTATTCTGTCTCCCCCTTACACAACTAGTTCCAGGAATGACCATATCACCAACCAGATCCTTCCTTCCTTCCTTCCTTCCTTCCTTCCTTCCTTCCTTCCT
>LOJH01003552.1:0-16436 GCA_001685095.1 Ellobius talpinus | reverse complement strand
TCTCTCTCTCTCTCTCTCTCTCTCTGTGTGTGTGTGTGTGTGTGTGTGTGGTGGGGGAATCCAGTCATCACAGCGATGAGATCAGAGGGTATCATACTGCATGTTGAGCATACTCATTGTCCTCTGTTCAAAGGTTCATATTTTTCAAAGGCGCATCTGTGATTCTGTTTAGCCTGAAGAATCTATGAAGTCGGTTTTGTCCTTGGGAGCATGTGACACCGTGTTCCAGGTGTTCATAGACTCCCCTCTCCTGAATTCACACAAGCACGGCAGCAGTCTCACTGTAAGCAGCCAGGAAGCACACAGAGAAATGATATGAGAGTCTGTTCATGTTACATGACATGGTATATGAGATTGTGCAGCTTCTTTGTCCCTAAATAATTGGAGAAAAGTCACATGAGATAATATGTGTGAAAGCATCTTGAAACTAAAGTTTTCATTGTAATGGATCATTATTATTCTAATTACTGCTAATATGAAGAACCTAATATAGCACGGGCCAATTATCCAGATAAGAGTATTTCTGAAGTTGTGAACATTTGGTGCTTGGTTTTATGCTGTTTGGCTTTGTTCTCTAATTGTTTCGTGCATTTTAATCTTCTGCCTCGATTCCAAGTAAATTGTAAGCAGGAGCACTTCCTTATTCAGTACAGTCAGTGATGTCAAAATCTTTCAGTGGAGGCCTCTGCTAGCTAGCAGAGCGAAATCCTATAGCCAAGGAGGTTGCAGGGATGCTTTTCCTGATTTCTGTAAGCTTTCATTTAGATGGAGGAGACAAGGAACCAAGGCCCAATGGCTATGAGGGTGCTGAGAGCTTTAACAAACACAGGGTATCTCAGAGTTCACAGGCAGACCATGCCTAGGGATCAGACAATGAGACCACAATTGACCAAGTGAAAAAAAAACAAAACAAAACAAAAAAACAGAACAGAACAAAATGAGTTTTCTTAAGTAGAGAAAGCAGTAAGTATGAAGTCTCACGACTTGCAGCCGGGCGGGGTGACAGAATACTCGATACATTTCTAAATTGCCTGTCAGTTCAGTAGCAGTGTGGCATGTGATATCACTGGAATTTGGTGACTTATAATAGCAAAACAACAAAATCAAAATAGAATGCATCCATCACTTAGGTTCCTTCCATTTGGAAGAGGTACTGGGGAAAGTTTGTCTCTCCTGGGAATTGGCATGGTCTCTCTGGCTCCACAACATCACTTCTACCATGTTTTATTGCCCAGACCAAATTGTAGTACCAGCCAGACTACACATAAAGAATACAAACTCTATCAGAACAAGGTTAGTGTGCAGGAATGGCTTGGGTTTCAGAAAATCTACTACTAGAATGTAAGTGTGTCCACCCATAGGAAAATATACTGCGAGAAACCCCTGATGTCGCCATTGAAAGATTTGTCAGTGTAGACAAGAAGAGCCCTCACATTTAACAGACTATCTCTTAGAAGAAAGTTGGCAGATGCATCAGAGAAGGCGGGGCCAGCTTGAGAGACAGGTTTAAAGAGCTGGTCCCATAGTCTGGGAAGAAGTTGTGAGAATGTAAACACTCCTAAAAGCAGTCAGGCCGGCAAAGGAAGAAGAGGGCTGAGTTGGTTCACCCATTTATTTGCTCAGCAGATACTAACTGAAGGAGTACCACATGCACATGTGTGAAGAATCCATCAATAAACAAAACTCAGCCCTCGCCTTCCTGCAGCTAACAGTGTGGCTGGGGGAGACAGAAAGTAAATGAGATCAGTACAAAGGCTAAAAATAATTGGGAAAAGAGAGAGAGTATGCACTGGTAAGTGTATATAGATTCTCGGTGACCTGCCCAGACAGTGGTTTAATGAATGCAGCTATCATGTGACTATCAGGAGAATATTCCAGACAAATGGAACCATAAGCACAGCCCTCACCGCCTATCACTTCCAGGTGGCCTTAAACAACAGAAGTTGCTTTACACATCGTTCTGGATGCAGGACATTCAAGATCAAGATCTCTACATGGTTAGGTCCCTCTGAGGGCATGAGGGTTACTCTCTCCCTGGTCTGCTCCTTGGCTTCTGGTGATTTGCATTCCTGGTCCTTTACTTTGCTAATAGCCTTCCAATATCTGACGTTACATGGTTTACCCCTCATGCCTATGATGCAGTGACCATATATTTCCCCTTTTATCTGAAACCAGCTTCATTGGAGTAGGTCTCACCAGAAGCACCTTAACTTAGTTAATTCTTAAAGGACTATTTCTCTAAATAAAGTATCATTCTGAGGTACTGGGGCTTGGAACCCACAAGATCTGTCTTTTTGATATAGCATACTCCAACACATAAGTAGTTCAAACAACGGGACAGAATATAAGCCGTGCGAATGAATGAAGGGGAAAATCCTTAGAGTTCCCACATGCAACTGGGTCCTGATCTGGCAGGATCTTTACTGGATGGAACATGATTCTCACTTCCTCTGTGACATGGAAACCCACTGAAACACTGGGGAGAAGGAGCAATGCCTTTCTCTTACTGCTTCCTGATAGTACATTAGCTACTCTGTTAGGAGTAGAAGGAAAACATGTCTCCTTGGCTAGAAGGTAATGAAGTCATTTGGAGGACAGACCCTAGGGGTTAGATCACGAAGCAGCAGCAGAATGGGAACGCACTTCTGTATGCAATGATTAGCTGACTGAGAGAAGAACCAGAAAGATGGAGTTGTCATAGGGTAAGTCACACAGATTCATCTGTGGATGTGTTAAATCTGAGATGCCGGTTGGTATCGAGGTACAGGTGCACAGCTGGATACGCAAATGTGTGTTTCCAGAAACAGTCCAGACAGCAGGTATAAATTTGGACGTCATTAGGACATGAATATTTAAATACATGCAACACGGAAGTATCTTTAAGCAGGAAGTTACCTTCTCTGAGCTTTAATTCTCTCTCTTCAGGCATCACAGTAGGAGCAATGACAATATCTGAGGACAGGCCTGGGTAACTGCAAGACAGGTCCAACCATGGCAGGCTCATAGGAAAGGCTCTCCATAAACAAGACGTGGTTGCTGCCCTCCGCACTGAGGACATCTCTTCCTGTTTCATTTCCAAATACCTTGAGTTATCTTCTTGCTTCCTCAGGAAGGTGCCTGCTTCCTGAAGATGCATGCAGCACAGCTTCATAATCCTAACCCATCCACAGTTTATTGCCAAGAAACCCACAGTGGCATGCAGATGGTTAAACTCCCACCAATGGGGGTGCACAAACCACTCTAAATCTCAATTCCACATGCAGCCTTAGGGAGCATCATGGACTAAAGCCCAAGATAAAAAGGCCTGACAGAAATTATTGACGGTTTACCTTTTAATGAGCAGCTTGGATTGATTCTGTTCCCCTCTGGGATAGCTTTCTCTGTCCTTCCTCCACCAGAGAGGCCATGGGGACCACCACCACCAAAAAAAAAAATTACAAATCTCCAATTTGAATAATTGCAAGAATCTTCTTTCTGGCAAATAACGTTTCCAGGGTGAGAAATGGCTTACCATTTTAAAATATATAAATGCATGTATTTAGAAATGTTATGATTATCGTGATTATTATTAAGCACTACTGGCACACTAGATATTTTCAAAGAGGCTGGTTGCCTCTAATTGGATATTCCTTTCAATTTCCCTCTGGGTGGGTCAGTAGTGTTAACTCTTAATCATCCATGCAATTAAATGCATGCGGTTCTAACCTATGCACCAAAGGCTGCTGGGCTGTTCACAATAGTAAAGCTAGCCGCCATCAGGCTTCTCAGAAGACAGAGCCTACAACCAGCATGTGGACTCTTTACATAGCTGGTTTGAAAAGGAAATTTATTCATCTGTACATGGTGGTGAGTCAAAGTTCTGGAGATCCAGAGCCCATAGCCAATCCAAATGAACAATTTCCTTGGTCTCCCTTGGTCCAGATCTGGACTGCTAAGTCAGTTGCTAGACTGAATAAGATCTTCAGACTAAAGTATGAAAAGCCAAATAGGAAAATCAGTAGGAAATCTTAGATAATCAGTAGGTAATCTTTAGATAATCTTTTGGATAATTTTCAGATGCTCTGATGATAAGGAACTGCATTCCATATTGGCGTTAGCACCTATCCACTCTTAACTCTAAGGCTATCTCTAGGCTGTACCCCTGCACCCCGGTACTGATACATTGCAGAGATGGAAAGGGGAGGCTTCTTAAGAACTTCTTTCTACTACCCTACGCTCACTAAAACAATGACGACTTCAGAATCTTTATTGAAATGCACTGAAATACATCTTCTAACCCATGTTACTGTACACATCACGTGAAGCAGGGACACTTCAGGGTTCTCTCTGAACCCGGCTTAACTGTTAGCGTGGTTTACAGTAGTTTAACCTAGGGGATACAATCTCCTGTGTATTCTTTTTGCAAAGGAATACATTGTGGGAATTAGCCTGGGTCTCATGGTCTGAAGTGCATAGTTTGGAAATGCTGAGGAAGAAGCAAGGTGGTCCTAGCATATGGGTATTGAAGATCAGTGAAGACGTGGACAGACCAACCTTTCTCAGGAGAAGTTCTCCATGGAACCATTTCCAACTTCTGACCAAGCTACAAGGATAGAGTCTAATCACTAGACTGGCATTGAAGGGGTTACAGAACTTAACTATGAACCCTTAGTTTGCACTAGGCTCTATTTTCTGTGCTCTTGCCCTTCACAGATCAACCAACGATAGTCTGGGCTCTGCATCTGGCACTGGAGGGTGTTTGGGATTTGTGCTTACCCTACAGATCTGCAGTGCACTCTACTTCTGCTTCCTGCCAGGGAGACCACATCTGTCATGTTGCCCCCCCCCCGCTGGTATCTATGTTTCCCAAAGGCAGGTGGCAGCAGGCAGCAGGGGAAAGAAGAGGGAGCAAGTGATCAGAAGAGCAAGGCTTTAATTCTCTCTCTTCTAGGCTTTGGCTGAGAAGCACTGGATTCATTTGCCTAAAGGCCAGAGCTCCAGCTGGGTAGTCTCTTCCCCCCCTCACAGCCACCTAGGGCAGCTGGCAGCAGTCACTATCTTTGCCCCTGGGGATCATGGGTAGGATGCAGTGAAGTTTGGAAAGAGGGGTACCACCTTCTCTAAACCCTCTTGAATTGTTCCCTGAGGCCATCAGTTTCAGCTTTCAGTTGAGGCACCTCCATGACCCACCTCAGTGGAAAGCCCAACTGGGTTGGGTCATGCTGCTCTAGGAATCCCTGCTCTAGTGCTGGGGTGAAGTGAGGAAGCAGGCTGGACCAGGTATACAACTAAGGCCTGTCCCAGATGACCTAGGTTAGCACTGTTTATCCCAGAGTTCTCAGGAGGCACAAAGGCCGTGGTAGGGTCCTCACGGCTCTCTTGTTCCCTCTGTTGCTCTCCCCACTTCCTTCTCAGTGTCTGATCTCTCCTAACTGATCCTGCGTCTCTGCATCTGCCTCCAGAGAGACCCATGTGACAGGAAACTGTCTAATAGTCAAAATCGTAGCCACAGGAACATTTCCTCTCTGATCTTCCCTGAAAAAATGACAATTACCTTCCTGCTGGCCACTGTCCTTTTATGAGTCTCAAGTAGAGAAAGATGTCTTCAGAATCAGCGGTTCGTCCTTAGAGATCGACGGACACAACTGGCATTGAATGTATAGAGGTGGTCTTTTTGAGCTTTCTCCCCTGAGGCTCTCTTTCAAGTGGAATCCGGTTTCTGAACTTGTTCAAGGTGAATTTGAGATGTAAGCTTAAATCTCGATCTAAGCCCAAAGTGTGGACATCATAATGGTCTTTCCCTGTGACTCGGATGAAATACTCCAGAATATTCTTTAGACTTCCATTCTGAGGAGAAAGGGGAACTTCCCACCCTGGATGTTGTTGATTGCTTTGTCTTGCTGAGCACAGGGCCTTTGGTATAGGTGAAGGAAGTGTTGACTTTATCCCACAGTTGACATGTCTTGTTTCCTCCTCTAATAGTATGTAAGAAGTTGGTTCCAACCTTCTCATGATGCTAAATGACATTCCATAAAATTTCTTGAAGAGAAAGGGATTGGAAGAGTGGAGGCCTTGGAGACTTCCTAATGTCTTCTCTCCTTTCTGCTACCACACTCGTCTTAAAGCTGTTTACCCTCAGCAGCTCTAGGCCTGAGAAAGGAACAAGTATGGCTCTCTTTTCTGTCTTCACTTATGGTTCATTGCACTCTTATAAATTTAGCTGTGAAAACAGCTGCATTTGCATCTGCAAATGTGTGGGAGGTGGAGAACGCTGTCTCTTGGGGAGAGAGAGGGTGAGGAGTGCCACTCTAAGCTTTGTGGGATCTCCTGGTCCTGTTTGAATCCATATGTTAGCTGTATGAATATGATTTATTCCCTTGAGATTGCTTGCACCAGTTTCAGGCCTGACATAGGATAGATCTTCATGAAATTCTTGTCTGTGCATACATGAATGAATGAATAAATAACAACCAGGTACCAGTAGCTCAGAAGTAGGGTCGTCGCAACCACTGTCCCCCCATGGCTTTCATCTCAGCTGGTATCTGATATTTTAGGGAGGCAGAAGGGAAAAAAGCCAAATTATGCTGCAGCCCAGTCACTGGCTCTGATGAAGGAGGTTTGGGTTGGGGTGAACATTAGACACAGGCTGCCATTAATGCGAGTGATCATGCGATGTGATGTATTTCTTCCCAAGACTGTAACTTAAATCCCAATTACCTTCCGGTGACAAATGAACTGACCGGGTCATTCATTCCAGCGGTGGGAGCGCCCACCTTCTGTGTTACCACCACATGGGGGAAGGTGTATGACAAATTTCCAGATTTAATTTTACTGCTTGGGAGCCCAAGTGGCACAATTACCAGATCAAGAGTGATGGCAGAATATTAGCATGAGCAGTTCATGTGAAGCCAAGCTTTAAGTAAGGATGCTCAAGCTTGCAAGCACTGGAGAGTTCCTGGAGGACCCAGGAGCCTGGGCCTTAGAGTTCTAACTTCCCTGAGACTCTACTCCCAACACAGCTCTTGAATTCCTCCTTCTAGACCCATTCCTTACCATCTTTCATGATGAATGCTAGAAGCAGTAAGCAGTGATTAAGTAAGCAGGTCTCATGTCCCACTGTGACTTTGCCAATGTGTTGAGAGGCCACTGTAGGGAAAACCAGGACACAGGTAAAATTACAGCTGGTGGCATAGCAAATGTGCTGTCATTTTAGCTTTCAAAGTAATATTGGCATCCTATACTGGCACCTGCCCACGGTCCCGCGCTTCTCTACACTGGGAATCTGGAAGTGTTTCCTGATCATAGAGTAAATACTGTTAGTTTGGAAGCCACATAGTTTGGTGCAGCTAGTCAATTCTGCCACTTTAGCCAAAGCAGTTGTGACTGATAAAAGATTATAGACAATAACATTTTATTGAAGAAGCCTACAGCTTTAATTTCACATGATTTTCCTGTGACATGAAAAATATCCATTAATTTATGCATATTTTGCTTAGTTTTTAATTTTAATTTTGACTCAGGGTCTAGGCTGCCCTGGCTAGCTTTGAATTCATCCTTTAACCCAGGCTAACCTCAAATTTATAGTCCTCCTACCTCAGCAATCCACATAGCTGGGATTATTATATAAGTGTGTTTCACCTATATAATATTATAGTGAGTTTTGTTTTGATTTTAGAAAAGACATTCACGGTCATAAAACTCATCCCTAGCTGTGATATAGTATAATAACAGGATGAGCTGAGCTGACATATAATCTCTTATCTACACTGTGGCCATTCAAAAGTCCCAAAAGACACTCCTCTTGTTCATTTCTTTTTTGGAAGCTTTCACTTGCGTGGTCTTACCCACAATCAGATGTCATCAGTCTGACTATGAGAAGAGTTTGAGTTCATGGCCTCAGCAGCTTCCCCACTGAAGCCCAAACCTTTCAATTGGTCATGCCTAAATGGGATTCCCTTGGGTCTCATGTCCCATGCCTCAACAATTCCCTTCTTTTCCTTCTTTGCAAGAGTGTATGTTATAATTGGTTGCCTGTGATTTAAACAGCAGAGGTGGGGGCAACAGACTCTAGTGTGGCCATTTTCTCCAGCCCTGAGCAGCACTCAACAAACAATACAGGCACAGTGGGGATGATGGGATGAGGACATCACTGCTACTCTCTGAAGATGTGCACTGGAGCGCAAGCTTCCTCTACTCACCTGCCCTGCTCCAGTCTCACAGGAATGCCAGGGTCCAACCAAGGACACTCATCCACAGAGGGATTATGTAACTGGCCCAAGGTCACACAGCTGGTCTTCAGTAGAGCCAGGGCCTGGATTTAAGGCACGTGGGAGCAGCACTTCACCCTCTAGAGTATTTTCTTGCCTGGCAGCTGGTGACCTTCTGAGAGGAGCTTCTTCGGTGGATAGAAGCAAACAACATGCCATTCTGTGCACAAATGCAGATGGGCATGCATAATACCCTTCCCCAAGTTGAATTTCCCCTTTCTGTCAAGCCTAGATATATCGGGAGGAAATAAGGTACCTTATTCAGAGCTTCAAAACCGAACCATTGTCTACTTCCTCCCAAAGGCAGTCTTGAGGATGAGCCAGCCGGGAGCAGAGCAATGCTCTTTTTGTGTTAATCCACAGTGAAGGACTTAGTGCCTGGAAAGGCATTCTATCTCCCTGCATCACCATCACCAGGGCACGCATTTTAGGCAGAAAAGGAGAAGCTGCTAAAATGAATTAGTAGCCTCATTTTCCACAGACAGAGGTGAGAGCAGATGGAAGTAACGTGCCCCCACACAAACGGCCAATTTCCTTTCACAAGACAAAGTGGATCTGAGTCAGGATGTTGGTGTGAGAAGTGAAGTCCTTGTCCCCCCCATTCGCTGGATCTCAGGGCTTCTGAGATTTCCATGGTAGGATGAGTTTAATAAGCAAAGTGCCCATAGCTGGCTGTTTTGGGCAGCCTGACCCTTGGCAGGATATAGTGTGGAACCGACCTTAGACCAGAAGCCACACTTGCTTAACTTTCCATGCTTACTTGGGTTTAACTTGCTGGGGGATTTTGAGCAAGGTGGTTGGACTCTGCTTTGTGTCCATGGCTGTGAGTATCAGGGCATTTTCAGTCATCTTCTTTGCAAAGGGTGTGAGGGCTGCTCTGACTTGTGGTTAAGGGCTTGGACACTAAAGGCCAACCATGTAGGTTTGAATGTTGGGTTTGTCACTCATTGTCAGGTGACTTGGAACCAATGATTTAGCTTGCCTATGACTGGGTTTCCTCATCCTGAAAAATGAGGAAAAATGATATTAGTATTTCCTGCAAATGATGTAGGAGAGTAATGACCGGGTCCATGTAAATCTTCCTAGGCTCCTAGAGCCCTCAAAGCACATAATAGTGCATGGTTGTAATTATCACAGTCTCCTGTGAGACCAAACTAGAAAGTGATAGTAATATTTGTGTGACTCATTACAATTTTTATGTAATTAATCACATTTAATCTTTGCGGGAACCTTACGGGGTCCTGTGGTAGATATGTTTATTCCAAACTCTTATGAGAAAGGAAAGTGCCAGTGGGGTTAATTAATTGTCACAAGCTACACGAATTATTACATATTGCTGACCCAATAAGGCACCCTGTTCTGTGTTCTTTCCAGAGTTTGTTAACTCCTTTATACACGTAAAGCTGAGTGTCCCCATGGAATCAGCAGCTCCTGCTTTTATCATGTTCTGGTTTCTGTAATCTTTATCCTCTTTGCTCTCATGTTGATTTAAAAATTCTTTGGGGCCTCTGGTTAGAGTAGTGTTGTCTTAAGGAACTGAGAATGTCCATGTGTTTAAGACACAATTAGATCAAATGTGCTAAAAAAAAAAGAAAGAAAGAAAAAAAGAATGTGAAGTCAAAGGGGGAGGTATTAATATCTCCTGACTTGCAGAGTAGAATTATACAGCCGGGCAGGAAGCTTGTCAATCAAACTGTAGAGAGAAATCTCCAGTTGCCTGGATCATCTGCCTAACCACTAGGTTTGAGCCAGCAGGGTTCTCTTCCTAGCCCAAGTTAGAAGAAGCACAGAGATAGCTGTCCATTGGGGACAAGACCAAGATAAACAAAGGGCTGGTTAATTGGTTTTTTAGTTAGTTAACATGCTTGTTAATTAGCTATAGACCAGGACCCAGGGTCTTATATACACACAAGGCCAATACTCTATGGGTAGTTTGGAAGGAAAAGACAAGAAGAAAGGTGAACAGATACATTCCTATAGAATTCTCCAAGCCAAAACCAAAGCTCACAGGATAGACCCAATACTGTAGCAAATCTTGTTCTCAATCCCATCCATTCCTTTAGACATTTGGGCTATCCCATCTGAACCTGCAGAGGGGTCAAAGGTCATTGGTTGAGCAGTGCAGAGGGGGAACTAGAAATCAGGCTATGGGACCACACAGCAGAGGCAGGAGAACGATGTTTGCTGACTGAACTTGACGTAGACCTGCAGCCAGGGGACCTAAGCAGAGGATAGCAACGTTCATAGCAAACCAAGGAGCGCATCAGACTCCTGGAACCCACAGGGAGAGAGGCAGAGGAGCCAAGCAGTCCAGCGTCATGGCCGAGTTTTAAGCAAAAGGAGGCTGCTATACCAAGGTTCAGCTGTCTCTGCTACTTCTCAGTCACCACAACCAACAACAAATCTGCATCATGCATTCAGGGAGGAGTAGGGAAAGAGAAAAACCATCAAGAAAAAAATGAACCATTGTTTAGTTTTTTGTTTTGTTTTCTGTTTTTTTTCTTAAATCAGACACTGTGCGCCACTATGAAGGGTCTAAATTATGGAATTGAAACGAGCTGATGCTGAATAGAACATTTAGTTTGCCTAGAAATTGCCATCCATTATAAGGGAGTTTGAGACAGAGCCCAAATTAGAATAGAAAGTAAATAGATTATACTTTATCTACACACATTAATTCTAGAGTGAGTTAAATTTAATCACAAGCATATATATACATATGTATTATATATATATATATATAGTGCTTTACAGTTTTAAAAGCATTTTGTGCATTACCAACATTTGTATGCTCCTTTGTCTAGAAATCTGTCTTCAAAGATATATCTGCTATTATCCAGGGGAATTCCTCTATCCAAAATTTCTCAAAGAATGCTTCCAGAACACAATTCCCTGTAATGGAAATCGGTTTAACAAAGGAAAGGAGTTCTAGTGGTCAAGTAAGTTTGGAAAACACCAGACTAAACATTGTAAATGGATTTTTCAGACAATTTGATAAAGTAAATGAGGTCTATGTCTCCTGAAATAGAATGCGGCACATTTTCCACTTAACCACAGCAACTTCTTCTTCATGTTATTCCACATTATTTGTGTTCCTTGAAGCACACGTTAACACTGATACCCTAATCAATAATTCTGATGGATAGGAGAGAACTGGGGCTATGACGTGGGTCATTCCCCGACCATTAAGCTTGACTCGACTGATTGAATGGATGGATGGTTACACACTGTTCTCCACGCTCTAGCAAATAGTGTCATGTTCCCATGAGGAGCATTATTAGGCCAAGTGCTGGTGGTCCCTACCCTCCAGTGCTTTCCATGGATCAGGTGTCTACAGCTGTGCATTGTCCTAAGAAGTGTGCTATGGAAGTAAATTTTGTCCCTTGAAGCAGGAAAGAGTTTTGAAAATGTGTAAGGAGTCAGACATTGTGGTGTGTGTTAAGGATGGAGAGATAAAAAAAAGCAGGGTCTCTGGTCATTGTTATTTAGGGTTTCAAATCTAAGAAGGCATTAGGAAATGACACACAGTGACTAGCATGATTGGCCAGCATAGCATTTTACAAGACGAGTAGTCATAGTGGCAGCAGAGATGTAGGGTCACAAAGGCCTGGCAGGGTTCAGACAAACACTGAAGAGGAAGCTTATGGAGGAAATAAAATGTTTTTCTGCTGGAAACACAGTATTTGAAGAAGAGAGCAAGGTGCATTCTCTAGTAGAAACATCTGGAAGGAAATGGGCTATCAGAGGCAGACTTCAAGTATGCAACACGGTTGAGATACAGACACCAAGTCCATCATATAGACTGGCAGCCAGGAAGAAGCATGTTCTGGGCCTCATGGCCCACATCACAGACTTAGGACTTTACTCTGCTACAGTGGGGCTCTGTCTGATGACTCTGCCTTGTCCATTGATTCTGACAAAATGTTGGATTGTGACAAACATAATCAGAAGCCTAAAATTCAGGTCTTGGGGCAGGAGCATAGAGGACTCAGCCCCTCTGATGAATCACATCTGCATTTGGAATCCAGTCATAGACAGGGGTCTTCTTGACCAGGGTAGGATTTGTGTTCCAAGGAACTCACCATCACAGAGACATCTCTGAGGACTAGGACTCAAAACGTAAGCTGTGTCCTAATATAATTAGCACATCCCTAAGATCATGAGTTGTATGCTTTGTATGCTTAAACCTGTGTATTAGGCAAACACTCTGGGTTTAAAAATGGACAACTGGACATAACATTTTCTTGAGCTTTTTTCCTAAAAATCAAGTAGCAATTATTATCTCATTAATCCCTATGAGAATGTGGCTCCTTTTTATGCTTATTTTACAGAAAAATGAAGCTTTGAAGTCTAGAAAATTCTGTTCAAGTTATGCTGGGAATTAGTAGGCAGCATACTTCCCTGATTTCTGGGTTGAACGCCCTGCCTCTTGGTAACCTCCACTGATGTTAGCTAAAGAACACTGAACTGGGGCTCCATTGAAGTTTCCAAGTGTCAACAGAAGGGTGAGAATAGAACAAATCATGGCTTGTGGTACCTACCATTCGTGTCTTCCATAACCTGTTTTCTCAGTGTTTACCGCTGGTCTAAAGTCTTCAAGATCAATGTTCTTACAGTTCTTCCTCCCAGAAACTCTGTGCCTCATGAAGGAATAATCTCATCTATCTCCAGACATTCACTTGGTGTAGCACCCATTTCTAATCTCTTATTTCCAGGTACTCAAGTCAAGGGAACAGTTTCCAAGGTCATGGAGAAAGTTCTCTGCCTACCTGAGGACTTCAAGACCCTATATGAGAAGATTATTTTCACTTATTTTTCTCTGTGAACTTGAGATGATATACCCTGTTGACAGATCATCATTCTACTCTGGATGTTCTGTTTGGAATATTTAAATTGCTTCATTAATCTACCAGTGAATTTCAATTAAATACCACTCGGTTCACATTTTGGGCCAAAAGGTTGACTTTAGGTAAGGGTTCTCTTGGAAATTCAGGCTCTTCATTTACTAAGTGAGCCAATTAGCTTTGTGACTTTTAAATCCTATTTAACAGTGTGATGGATACTCATTGCTTCATGGTGAACCTGAAGCTGATGAAGTAAACGATTAAGTCAGCGAATCACAGATCTAGAATTCTGGCCACTTTGGCAATGTGCTATTTTTCTTTAAATAAACTGCTTAGAAATATTTATTGAAAGCCTACTGTGGTGGCACATTTTCTATTATCCCAGTACTCAAGAGGATGAGGCAGGAGGGTCTTGAGTTCGAACCCAGAATGGACTACATAAATATGATCCTGCCTTTGAAAAACAAAGGAGCAAACAAAGGCTATTGAACACCTGTTATATTCAAGGCATTGTGCTGGGTATCGAAAGTCAGTAAATATAAGGGACCTAACTAGCCTTGCTGTCTAGACAAGTATTGATTTGTGGGAGGAGACAAATCCATAAAATAAAATTTCAGTATGATATGAGAAGAGTTATAGCAAAAGAATAAATGAGCTTCATGAGAGCAGAGAGGAGTTGCTACTGTAGCCGAGCATGTCCAGGGAAGTTCACAGAAAAAGCAGTGCTTTAGCTGGGTAGGAAGAAGTGATGTCTGATTTGATGTAACTGACCAATGGCTGCTTGTTCTTCAGCAGCTTGTAGACTGGGGCATCCTAATTTTATTTTTACTTTTTCAGAATTAACAATAACAAACATTTAACAAATAGAAGTTTAAGAGTCTGCCAAATAGGAAAATGAGAGACTTTGGAAAACTCAGCCCTAAATGGGGTGTCTACATCCAATCCCTACCCTCAGAGCTCAGAGAAGAAGAGGAGAAAAGAGCGCAAGAGCCAGAAGAGATAGAGAATGCCTCTAAATCAGCATGATCAAAGCCCATACAGACTCACAGAGCCTGAAGCAGCATGCACAGGACCTGCATGGGTCTGCACCCTGTCTTCTGCACATATATTATGACTTTTAGTTTAGTAATTTTATGAGACTCCTGAGTGTGTGAACAAGTGGGTCTCTGATTCTTGTGACTTCTCTTGGGCTCTTCCTGTTGGTTTGTCTTATCCAACTTCAGCATGATAGTTTTTGTTTTGTAATGTTAGATTTTATTTTTGTTATATTTTAAAAAAATAAATGAATACATAAATGAAGGAAAGGATGAAAACCTAGACGCTAGAGTAAAAGGTAACAACTGACCTATCATTTATACCAGTTTGGAGAGAAAAAAATCACGTTTCTCCAATGGAGTGACATTGGGTATATCAACCACTCAAGGACAGGCCTCATGATCAGGAGTAGTTGACCAACATATAAAGGATTCCATTTTTTTGTTTTGTTTTTGGAGTGTGTAAGCATTTGTGTGAGTGTGTGTGTGTTGTTTATTTGGTTACAGTTTGGTGGTTTTTTGGGGGGTGTTGTTTTCTTGATTTTGGGGACTTCTGTTGTATTTTTAAGTACTTAAGGATGGATCAGTAGGAGGGGGTACAGGGTCTGGAAGGACTAGGATAGGGGGAGGGTAAAAGAATCTGCCCAGTAGAAAAAGAATATAAAGAGATAATATGCTATTCCAATTCTCACCCCTCATTTTTGTCCTTAAAGGTTCAGGGACATCAAGGGAGAGGAGACAGCAAGAAAGAAAAGCTGGAGGGTAGTGAGGAGTACCATGGAAGGCTGCTACCCAGATATAATGGGGCTTTTGCTGTCATGAACACACACCAGCAATGGATACTGGCACAAGCCTGGGTCCTTCGACAGTAAAGGTGTCCACAAGGCCCAATGCCTTCCTTGCTTGCTGCAGAAGAAGGTGTGGTTTTCTTCAGTGTGACAGCCACTGGGGGATTAAATGGAAAGGGAGGAAAGAAAGTGGGGTAACAGAGGGTAGTGGGGCAAATCTTATCATAATGCATTGCATATATGTATTACACTATCAAAAATTTTTAAAAAGCACATGAAAAGGCAAATGGAAACCTTCCTCAAAGGTCCAGGGGTATAGAGATATGCATAATACCTGCATACAATGTAGCAATAAACGTGACTGGTGTACAAATAAGTATATACATCTGACAAGGAGGAGGAAAATCAGAGGAAACTCGTAGAACATAACAGGAACCTATATATTGTCCAAGATATCTAAAAAGATTGGTAAGATTATAGCTATTGTGACAGACAAAGGCAGCTTTATAAGAGAATGCCAGCACGAGACTAGGGGAGAACACTGAAGCCAAGGCAGAGATGAGCGATCTGCTCTCCAACACAGCGTTCAGTCATCCCTCCCAGGAAGGGCTGTTGGAACCTCAGAGACCTACCCAGCATAATTTGCTGTCAAGGAAAAGTAGACATTGCTTTAAAAAATTAAGTCTTTGCCCCAGTAACTGTTAGCAGAAGTAGCGGGGAGATGGATGCTGGAAGGGAGCATAAATTCCCGCACAGAGGAGAGAAAGAAGCATGTGGAGGCAATAAAGGCCAAGCCTGACAAGAGGAAGCTGATTAAGAAGTGAGTGTACGCAGAGATTGAGAGAGTAGTCAAGCCTGGAGTGATTGATTGGTGTGTCGGGAAAGGTGCCTTCCTAGCAGGATGATGTCTGAGCATCTCTGGGCGGGGAGGGAAAGTGAGAGCCGGGAGTCCGACTCTCAGGTACACAAAGATAGCATGCCTTTGGATATGCAGAAGGTGGGGAGCTGGCGTCTGCTGGAAAGAAATTGCCTGCTGGGCACAGTACTGGGTGCTTTACATAGTCTGTCTCATTGATTTCTCATCATACTCAGGAAGGTAGATGCTATCATAAGAAAACGGAGGGTCAGAGAGGTTAAATAACCTGTCCAAGTTCACACGGCAAGTGGCAGACCAGAACTTGAACTCCAGTCAGTCTGATTATAAAATCTATACCTGCATACGCTCTTCATTTCATCCCAATGAAACAGTCATATCCTCGTGCATTTCCATAATGGATGTGTCAAGTGTAGTAAGTGGTAGGGGCTCAAATAATGGTAGCTGGTGAAAACAGAACAAGAAATCACAAGAGGAGGAGGGGAAGATGGCTGCGTAAATGGCCATGGTATCTACCCATGCTGTGGGAAATGGCAAGGCATGCCAAGTTCCCTTCTAGGGCCCGGAGGCATAGAAAGGATTCAAAACCTGAGGCTAAACCCACTGAGACGATGGGGCTGATCTAATGGGAGCTCACCAAAGCCAGCTGG
>LOJH01003551.1:1794-12114 GCA_001685095.1 Ellobius talpinus | reverse complement strand
CACACACACACACACACACACACACACACACACACCAGCAGGAGCCTCTTCAGCTGCCTAGATGAAGCTGAACCATTAGCACTAATTACCACACTCATTGGCAAAGGGGTTTAATTAACTCTCTGCTGGGGCTCTATGGGGAACCAGGGCCCTGGGCTTCTCCCTCCCCTCCTTTGTGTAGCTTTTTTGGGTATGGGGGAGGGGTCTCTGGTGACTCAGGTCTGGACATCCAGATCTGTACTGGCACGTGTCATACACATCCAGAAATGCACAGCATGTTTACAGGCGTGCTTAGAAGCAGCCCCACAACCACATGATTGCACGCTTTATAAGAGATGAGGAATGATAGACATGGGCAGACAGCTAGGCAGCTGGGTGATTGATGGATGGGCTGATAGAGAGAAATAGATGATAAAGAGATGATGGATAGATGGATGGATAGATGATAGATAGACAGACCATAGATAGATGATAGGCCAGTGGGTAGGTAGATAGGCAGGTAGGTAGATGTGAGAGGGTAGATGTGGATGAGCAATCACAATGGCTCATAGGGCACCCCCACTGTGTACTCTTCCCAGCCCCAAAGAGGGACGTGATTAGAATCATCCCCCCCCCGTGTTGATATTCTCTCTTCCCTCCCTCCTTGGCCCCCTCTTCTCTTTTTGTGAAGGAAAATTTAACAACGCAGTGGTTGGCAAATGTGTCCTGAAATTCATCTGCAGATTGGGGTGGTCTCATCCCCCTACTCTGTGATACTCTGTGAACTTGGATGTATGCCTTCCGCTGCCTGGGACTGTTCTCTCATTATGAGGATTCAGGTGGTGGCATACCTGTTGGCTTGAAGATAAAGGAGACCGAAAGTGTTTGGAATGCACAGAAGAGTTCTGACACAATGAAGCCCCGTGCCCCTTGGCCGCTACCTCCAAAGTGGGGGCTGCTTCTTCTGGATGGGTACTCCTTCTATCTGGAGGTCCTGAATATATTTAAGAACACTGTCCCCCCAAGAAAGATGTAGATCCCCCTTCCCCTCCCCATCACCACCATGTCTTTCGGGAACACACACCCGTTCTAGAGATCAGTTCTTGAACAGAGACCCCAGGCTGAGAGGGAGGTCCCCTGAGGGTGCCTGGGGGCCTACAATCTGGCAGGCAACCAACTGTGTGCCAAGGAGGGCTGGTCAGGCACTAAGCTGGGGTTGAAGCAGGGTGAGCCACTCTCCTGGGACCCTGGGACCCTAGCCCCAAACAATGATATATATTTTCAATTTTCTCAAAGATTATATTTTTTTTCATGCAGACGTTCATCATGTGCTTTTTGACCAGTATAAACTGAAAAGTAATAGAATCCAGATGGGAAAGAGATACTCATTCGTCCTGAGCAGTGCCAGGACAAGCCCCAGCTCCAGGGCGGGTAGCTGCAGAATCAGGGGTTGAGTCAAAGCAGGATGGGGGGATGGGAGCATAGGACACTGAAGCTCACTGTGACTCCCTCACAGCCCAGTAGCATGGAAGGAGACTGGTCAAAGTCAAGGCACAGGGTCTTATCTTCCAATGGGACCTTGACAGACACACTCTCCTCTCAGAGGGCTCACCGGGAAAATGGGGAGAGTCACTCTACAGGAGGAATGAGAGTTAAGCCAGAAGAGAGCTGCTCGTGGGAAAGCCTGGTGAGCATGTCTCCACCCACGAGGAGCAGCACCTCTAACCCAAAGGGCCTGGTTTCTCAATCTCACCTCAGCCCTGGGCCAACAAAAGAGCCTCACGATGATGTTAGTAGAGTTAGCCTCAGCAAGACTCCTTGATCCCACAGACGCATCCAGGACACTCAGCTTCCAGCGTCAGAACCCTGCCTGCCTTAGGAAAACTTCTAGGGGACCACTTTGCTTTCAAAAGACCCTCGAAGAAGGTGAGCACGGGCTCTTGTTGCCCTCTTTTAGAACCCATTCCTTCGGGAAGTGCTTTCAAATGTCTGACTCAACTCCACTTGCCTGTAATGTAGTTGCTTACTTTAAAAAAAATGTAATTGTGGGCATGTGTTTGTGGCCTGTGAGTGGTCACAGAAGGTCAAAGGTTTCGGATTTTCCTGGAGTCAGAAAGGCAGCTGAGAGTCACCTGTTGTGGGTGCTGGGAACCAAACCCAGGTGCTCTGGAAGAGCAGTATAGGAGTTGCTTATTGTCACTGGTACCCTGTAGAATCAAAGCCTACCAGAAGAACTGGGGAGACAGCATTGTCAGTAAAGTGCTTGCCTCTGAGGCATGATTCCCAGAAGCCATCTAAGACAGCCAACCAGGCACAGTGACACGCGTCTGCAACCCCACTGCCAAGAGGAGCAGGAAGACAGGTGGGTGGGGACAGTGAGATGGTTTCAAGAGTAAAGGTTCCTACTGCCAGCCTCATGATCTGAGTTCCATCTCCTGGACCCACATGGTTGAGGAAGAATACCAACTTCTGCAAGCTGTCCTCTGATCTCTGTGTGTCTCATGTTGCAAGCATACACACACATGCACACACTCACACACAAATAAATGTAATGATTTTTTTTAAGGAAGACAGGCAAATCCTTGGAATTCCCTGGCCACCAGTCTAACCTAATCAGTTAGTCCCAGGTTCCAGAGACTCTCAAAAGACAAGGTGAACAACACCTTAGGAATGGCACCTAAGACTCATCTCTGACTTCTACACCCATGGCAGCACCTTAGGAATGGCACCTAAGACCCACCTCTGACGTCTACACCCATGGTAACACATGCTTTCTACTATACAAGAAAACACAAGCACACACATACAATGCATCATGCAGACCATGGCCGTCATTTTCCAGAGAACAGAAATCTTTCCCAATGTTCCCCACATGAAGGGAAAGTTGTCCAATCAGTAAAAGGATGTTGGAGTCAGGGATCCAAGTACCAGATGTGTCATTCCTGACTATGTGACTTTGGGTGGCTTACTTAACCTCTCTGAGCCCTGATCTCTCCAGAGCTCAGAACTCAGTAATGTCTGCCTCTAGGGTTGTTATGTGGAGCCCTAATTAAATGAGATAACTCCCACAGATGCTAGGGGTGCCTGCCCCCTCAGGGCCACACAGCAGCTCTGCTCATCCCGGTACTCCAGCTCCAGCATCCTTGCCAAGGGTTAGACTTTATCTGCCAGGACCAGAAGAAGGATGATCTGGAGGGGAAAGCAGAGTAATTGGTGGTAATCCTGCAGCTGCTTGTAGCTCCCTCCCGCTGCGGGGACGCTGTGGCCTCATCATCTGTCATTAGCCAGAGCTCTTCTGGCCGCTCAATTGCAGAACATGATTTTAATAACCCTGGCAGGAAGGGATCATTCTTCTTTTGTCACTTAACTCTGATTCTGTTGGGGGGGGAGAGAGACAGGGACATGAAAGAGAGAAAGACGGGCTGACAGAGCGGGGGAGACAGGCATAGTAAAAGGGGCGTAGGGGCAGAGTTGGGAGGGGCAAGCACGGAAAAGGGAGAGCCCTCAAGCAGGAAGAGGCTTGTGGAAAGCAGGGCAAGGAAGAGGCAGGGTGGGAACCGGAGGCCAAGACAGGCTCCAACCTCAGGGGGTGGGGATGGGGGTGGGTCCCACTGCACTCTCTCACCCTGACGCTCCCTGGTCGTGTGTCCACTCCCTTCAGGCCAGGCCTATAGGTGGACAATGTACCCTAACACTAACGATAAGTGGTAAGGGAGGAAGAAGGTCTCAGCCTTAAACTGGTCTCAGAGCAGCAATCTGTCTAGGATATGGTGATGGCCCAGGCAGGGGGCTAGGAACACAGCTAGGTGTACACTCGTCCCAGACCTTGGAGGTCACCTCACAAGATTTTACCCTGACTTTGTCATGTCGTCTCATGCCATGGGTCCCTATTCCATATGGTTGTGTGATAGACAGGGGATCTGACTGCTGTGTCCAGCGATGGTCACAAAATAGCTGGGAACTAAAGTGTCCAGGATACAAAAGAAAGCTCAGGCAGCTACCTGAGTGATTTCTCAGGACAGCAGAGAGCTGAGACAATAGGCACACTGTGAACTTGGGCCCTCAGTAATGTCCCTCCCCACTAGATGACAGGAAGAGGGTCATCAACTGGCGACAGTTAAAGGACCCACCCCAAACGGCAGACCAGACACGGAGCAAAACTATGCTCTGAGGCCTGCAAATCTGGGCCCACAGCACCACCTGCTGGCCACCAGAGGCAAGCACCAAGAGAACAGCTTGGAAGGGGAGATGGGGCTGTTTCAGTTCCCCACCAAAGACCAGTTTGGAGGTCTCCCAGCGAAAGGCAACAGATTGGGACCCAAGATGCTCTTTCTGTTTCAGAAGTCACCAAAATCTCCTTCAAATGGCAAGGCACAGCAATGCAAAATGATCATCCACCTTCAATTCAATTCTCAGGTGTTTCATGTAGACTTAAGTCTTAGGAAGGAAGGGACCACCCAGTTCTTGACATAAGGGAGCCAGACTGACTGGTTAGAAGCAGGATGCAAAATGAAGGGTGGCGTGAGGTGTGCAGGCAGGATCAGGCAAGCACAGGTCTGCAGATGGCGGAGCTTAGGTGCTGATGGGGTGCAAGAATAAGGACGTCTTCATGACTGTCATGTACAAGATGAGACTCAGCTCCCCCAAGGGCCAAGCCCATGGCCAGGCCAGGGTTATTCTCAGGTCTGTGGATGACTATAAATTTTATTGTCTCTCTGGCCCTAGGGTCTCCCCATCTGTGCAATGGGTATGATGGGTTGAGAGCTGGGCCGTGGACTCGGGGCTTGTAGCCTACAGGGCTGCCTCTGATTTTTGCTTGCTCATAGTCAGGAGGAAGCGAGGTACCCCTGAGAACTGCCATAATTCCTCTTTCCCAGGAATGGTGGGCCAGCCCAGCAGTGAGCACAGAACCTGGGCAGGGAACAGAGAAGGTCATGGGAAGTGTGTGGCATCCTTTAGAACCTCCAGTCAGGAAGCTGAGGCTTAGAGCCTCTGGAAGAATGGGTTCTGGCCTCTGGAAATGACCATGACCAAGGAACACTGTTAGGAGCAGTCTGAAGCCAGGCATTTGGCCAGCTGTGACCTTTGTCCTTGGGTTTCCAATGCCAGCAGGACCTCACCATCACAGACTGGGTCCCAAAGGGCCAAGGACAAACCATGGACTTCCTCCTTGAGTGGGCTCCACTAGACTCTCCAATACACACTGATTTGAAACTATGGCAGCCTGAAAAAAAAAGAAGCCATAAGGCAGCTCCCCAGCCCACTGGCTCTCCCTCTGAGCCTGCCCTTCCTGTGCCTCTCTGATATGCCTCTGAACCAGGGAATTTTGCAACAGGGGATTCCATCAGAAAGTTCCCATGGTGGGTGGCTGGGGAGATGGCTCAGTTGTTGAAGTACTTTCAATCATGAGAACTGAATCCAACCCCTAGAGAGAACCTTAGTTCAAGCACCAGAACCCACCTTCTAATATAAATAAATTGAATGGCTCTAATGATTTTGGAAATATTGGTTCTGTGAATATATCCATATTATTACACAGGGAATGACACCCTGAATCACAAAGAACAGCATATAGACACTGTGTTCCAGAGGCGGCCAAGGTTGTACTTCCTGTTGACAACCGAACTTGGTAGTCTTAGCGTCTCTCAGGTGGTACTGGTCTCGAAGGCATAAGGGTCATGGAAAGCAGCTGAGGCTTGTCACTGTGTGGCAGGGCTAGGCCCTGAAGAAAACCCAGGAAAGGCTATTGGTGAAAGCGTATTACAGTCACAGCAGAATACCCCAGCATTTTGGAGATGCCAGTATCATTGGAACGACCAACAAGGACAGCAGATTAAGGAGGTAATTTGTGTGTGCAGCACCAGAGGGTGGAGTCAGAGAAGTGACCCAAGCCCTTTGGAGGAGCCCAGACATAAGATACTGAGTTATTTATACAGCTGGAGTTTGGTTTTGCTTTGATTTGATTGTGACTATGCCCTGGTTCTTCCCTCTTTCTTTCTTTCTTTTTCTTTTTTTTTTTTTACAGGAGCCCACTTGAGAGGCTTTGAATTTGAAAAGATTTTGGATTTTTAAAGAGACTGAACTTTTAATGTGTTTGAATCTGTAAAGACTGGGGGACTTCTAAAGTTATTTATGATTTTAATGTGAGATCTTGGGGATGAATAAGAAAGGAAAGATTGTGACTTGATAGTGACGTATTTGTGTTTCAAGTTGGCAAGGAGTCAGTTGTGCTGGCTCATCTCATGTCGGCTAGACACAAGCTAGAGTCATTGGAGAGGAGGGAGCCTCAGCTGAGAAAACAGCTCCGTAAGACTGGGCGGCAGGCAAGCCTGCAGGGTGTTTTCTTAATTAGTGCTTGATATGGGAGGGCCTGGTTCATTCTGGGTGGTGCTATCCCTGGGCATATAGTCCAGAATTATATATATATATATATATATATAGGGCTGAGCAAGCAATGGGGAGCAAGCCAGCATCCCTTCATGGCTTCTACATCTGTTCCTGCCTCCAGGTTCCTACCCTGTTTGATTTCCTGTCCTGACAGCCTTCAATGATGAACTATGGTGTGGAAGTACAAGTCAAATAAACCCTTTCCTCCCCAATTTGCTTTTTGACATGATGTTTAATCGCAGCAATAGAAACCCTAACTAAGACGGAAATTGGTACCAGCATCAAGGGGTATTACTGTAACAGACCTGATCATGTTTTGGGAAGGATTGTGGAAGGACTTGGGAACTTAGGGCTAGAAGTCACTGAGTGTTGAGAGTTCAGAGGGGTGTTCTGTAGGAGCTCAGAAGATAACGTTGAGAGCAATGCAGATGACGGAGGCCTGGCTTGTGACATTTCAGAGGGCATCAAAGACTTTACTCGGCTGTTTGAGTTAAGAAGCCATAGTTCTGGTTAGTTGGGAATAAAAATCAGCTGTGACTAACAAGACACCAGAGTCGCTAAAGTGAAACTTCACTTTTCTGGGATAATGGACGCTGGTCAGCTGGGGCTGAAGAATTAGCTGTGATGAAGAAGAGACCAGCATCACTGAAGTGAAATCTCCTGGGATGTGTTTCCTCAAGGTCAGCACACAGGCTGTGGTCTAACTAAGCCAGCAATGGCTGCCTTTGAATGGCTGTCCAAGAATCTAATGGTTGTTCAGTCCATGAGGCTAGGTGTCACAGCATATGTCAAATCTCAAAGAAGTAGGCTCTAATACCAGTGAAGGAATGGACTTGCTAGTGAGGGTGAGAGCTAGCAGGCAAAGAGAGAGAGAAAGAGAGGAGGGAGAGAAGGAGGGAGAGAGAGGAAGGGAAAGAGGGAGGGAGAGAGGGAGGGAAACAAAGCACTTTCTTCTTCCATGTCCTTTATATAGACTGCCAGCAGAAAATGCCCAGATTAAATGTATAATCTTCCTACCTCAAATATTCTGATTAGAAGTAGGTCTTCCCATTTCAAATGATTTAATTAAGGAAAAAGATCCCTCACAGGTATGCTCAGTCATTTGGGTTTTAGTTAACTCCAGATGCAGTCAAGTTGACAAGCAAGAATAGCCTTCACAGCTGGAGGGATGGTTTACTAGTTAAGAGCATGTAGCTCAGCTTCAAGATCCCATGTCAGACAGCTCACAACTGCCTGGAACTCCAGCTTGAAGGAGAGCTGATACCTCTGACCTCCATAGGCACCTGCACACAAACATACACACACACACACTTTAAAATAAATTTAAATTTAAAATTAGTGCAGTGGTATGCACTTATAACCCCAGTGCTGGAGAGGAGGAGGTAAGCTGATCTCTCCCCAGGCTCACTAGTCTAGGCTTGCTAGCCAATGAGCTCTAGTCATAAAAAATAAACTGTCTCGAAAACACAAGGTGGACAGCTCCTAAGAAATGAGATCTGAGGTTCTCCTTTGGCCTCTACATACACATTTATCTTAACATACATAAAGACATACACACACATACAGAGTACCTCCATGGTATATGATCAACAGTCTTACCCTTGGATACCAGGGATCATGACTGTTTCTTTCTCCCCTAAGACAGACTCTGTGTCCCCTGGTCACAATCAGTTGATGTCTGTCTTCTTAGGTTTTCTATTGCTATGAAGAGCCACCATGACCACAGCAAGTCTTATAAAAGAAACATTTAGGGCTGGAGAGATGGCTCAGAGGTTAAGAGAACTGACTGCTGTTCCAGAGGTCCTAAGTTCAATTCCCAGCAACCACATGGTGGCTCACACCCATCTATAATGAGATCTGGTGCCCAGAACACTATATACATAATAAATAATTTTTTTAAAAAGATGTATTTATAAAAAAATAAATAAAAGAAACATTTAATTGCAGTGCTTATAGACAATTTCAGGGCTTCAGCCTATTGTCAGCACAATGGGAGCTAGCATAGTGGTGTGCAGGCAGACGTGGTGCTGGAGGAGTAGCTGAGAGTTCTGCGTCTTGCAGGCAGCAAAAATCAACTGAGACACTGGGCTGTATCCTGAGCATAGGAACCCTCAAAGCCCACCCAACAGTGACACACTTCCTTCATTAAGGCCATATCCACTCCAACAAAGCCATACCTCCTAATAGTGCCATTCCCTATGAGATTATGGGGGCCAATGACATTCAAACAACCACTCGGTCCAAGTCTTGTTAATTCTCTCTTAAATCTCAAGACCCTGTTTATTTGGCTATCATATCCGTCTATCTCACAATTTTTTGAGACAGGATCTTGTGTAGCACAGACTGGCTTTGAACTCACTACATAGTCAAGGGTGACTTTGAACGCCGGATCCTCCGTCCACCCCACCTCCCAAGTGTGTTAGTACTATAGGCCTGCATCTCTTTCCCTCATCCTTGTGAACCTGGCTGCCTTCCAACAGAGACACCCGCTCAGGCACCACGGACAGCTCTAGGTCCTCCTGCAGCATCCCCTCTCCCTGACCCACCAGAACCCAGCGGTTCTGTTACAGTTTAAGTTCCCTAGAGGACCACATGTTTGTAGTCTGTAAGAGACTTTGCAAAGCAGGGTGATCATCCCCTGCCAGGGCACAGAAAATCCCAAGGCACCTGGGACCTGAGACTGTTTTCCTCATCTTAGGCTCCCACATCTTAGGAACATCCCTCTGGAAACTCACTCCAGTCCCCAGAGCCTCTCAACCTCAGGACCTGACCTGGCCTTTCCCTGTCAGCTTCTCCTCCAGTTTCTCTCTGTGCAGATCTCTGCCCCTTTCCCTGCAGGTCCCCTCCTAGACTCTAGAGCCAGAGGCTGACCCCAAAGGCTGCAGGTGCCAGACTCCTGGCCTGCCACAATAAGAAGCACCGATGGGAGACTGGAAGATGGGAGGAAAAAAAAGCCAGAGCCAGACTTAGCCTCGTTCCCACCTGGGTAGCACCTCTGATGGCCATTGTGTCCACTTCATACTGCCAACCCTTGCTTGTCAACACCCCCAATGAGACTGACAAGAGTTGCAAGCATCCCAGGGCTGACATAGTCACCAAAACCTGAACCCTTGCCTCCTGTCTTGTCTTTCTTGCCTACAGGTACTGATGGCTTCCAACAGTTCCTGGCCTTGAGTCTGATTCCACCCCTCCACAGTTTCTCAGTTGGGAAGCCAAAGCCGTGCATTAAATTCCCTGTGCTAGCATATTCTGGTTTGCATTTCCTGCTGGCCCTTCCTTCAGTGGCGCTGAGCCACACAGAACCCTGACTCGCCTCAGCCACCCAAGTTCGGGGTGGGGGGAGGATAACTGAAAAGATCATCACGAGAGCCCACCCTGACCCTTCCATCATGTCCACCTGCCTCTTCCATCATGCAGACACACTTCTGTGTGCGTGCACACACATGTACTCCTTAGTACTAAGAAGCCCAGGCTTAGAAACAAGCAGGGTCTTAGTGAGAAGTTTTTGCACCCCAATAAATCTCTCCACTGACACAATAATCCAAATCAGACCAAATCAAACCAAATTTTAAAAAAGCCCAGGTTTAATAGATACCATCGCTCCCAGGTGACATTCCAGCCCTCAGAGAGGAGATGGGGAAGGAAGACAGGAAAACCACGTGTTTGTTCTTTGGGTTGCTATTTAATACCCTGTGGGAATGGTCTTGAGGATCTCTGGGGAGGGGTCATTTGGCATGCTTTCTCAGAGTTGGAGTCTGGACTGAGGCAACTCCCAGGGAAGGGGGCTTGGAATGGAACTTGCACCCAAACATTCCAGACTCTTTGGGTATATGGATGCCAGGGGCTAGGGGGAAGCTCTAACCTGAACACTTAACCCCTCCGTGGAGAAGGGTTTTCATTCCTTCCTAAACACACACACACACACACACACACACACACACACACACACACACA
>LOJH01003550.1:0-24031 GCA_001685095.1 Ellobius talpinus | reverse complement strand
CGGGACCCTGTGATTATTTAGGAGCCAGGCATCGTGGCTCCACAGCCCAGGATAATGACCACTGTACCACACTGGTTCTTAACAGCCCGCCAGTGTGCTCTTGACATTTGCTTCAACAGCTCAAGCCACAGCTCAGGCTGATTTATTCTCAAGCACAAAACAGAATGATCCATTGAAGAACTGAATGCATCATCCTATAACTGGATTCCCGGGCAACAAAGTCATGGTTGTTTTGAAACTCACTGGGGAACACCTTTTCAGTTGCTCTGAATATTCCATGTCTTCTTGCCCTCTGCTCATACCGTGGGCCTTGGGTGAAAGGTGAGAACAGTTAGTCCTTGTGTTCATAATTCTTTCTGGAAAGTAACTTAGCAGTCTCCTTAGATCTGAGCAAAAGCAGTGGAGAAGATCTAGTCACCTCCAAATGCAGAGGGCTGAACAAGGTCAACGTGGGCTAGCTACATTCTGGGACACAAACATGCTACAATAGCTCCCAGAGTCCCAGCATCCCACATGGTAGGGCTTTGTTGCTTCCCACCTGCCTTGTATTTCCTGTCCTTTCACTTCCTGTTGTCTCCCCACAGCAGCTCTGTGAGTTCCCTTCTGGTTCCTAAGTCTCCAAGTTCACACTGCTCTAGTTGCTCCAAACACAGCTAGTGTTGTCTTCCAGGCAGGGCTCTCTTAGCTACCCATGCCTCGTCCAGAAGCTCACAGGGCTTTCCTCTTTCCTTCTCTTTTCCTTGTGAGGAAGAAAGGCCTTATCCTTACCTCTGTGCCCTGGATGCATCCTTCCCAGCTCTTCCCAACACTTGCCCTTACCCATTCCCTCCTGATCTGCTTCCTCAGTTGCTTTTGCTCCCCATGCTCTCATGCAGACAGTAGATGATGGAGATCTGAGTGATCTTATGGGGTCTGCACTTGACCTGGCTCCCTGGGTGTGGCCTCATCTTACTCTTCTCTTCCTGTCCTAAAGCTACCCATTCTTCTCAGTACTTCTTTCTCTGCAAACTCCAGCCACAGGTAAGGCTTCATCTCTTTTGAAAACTACAGAAAAAGACCCAAACTTCAGCTCTAGCGAGCATCAGATTCCTGATCTTCCAACTTAGCTCCTTCTTAAATCTCTACCTACCACTAACTTGCTCCGAGATCCTAGCCAAGACTTTCTTCTTTTTGGACCTCATTTCTCAAATATCTGCTTTTTTATGTTTTGCTCATATAAAAGTGTTTTTCAGAACCCCAATATGCACAAGAAGAATGAGCAAGCTGCTCAGGAGAGTGAGTCTGGGTTTGTCTTTGTGTACACACGTATGTATGTTTGCTTATATGTAAAGGCCAGTGAGACCATGGGTAATTAAATTAGCCTTTCTGTTTCCTAAAATCTCCTACTCTGTCCACAGAGCTGAGTGTTTAGCAGATGTGTATTTTTTAATGTAATTCTGACCACTTGGCAATAAGCAGTTGGAGGTCCTTCCCTGAGGCCTCCTTGGACATTCAATAGTTGTTGTTTCTGCTTAGAGTTGAGGCCTCATGAGATTTACCACTTTCATGCTAACCTGCCTTTTGGTAATGTCATTCTTCAGTTCCTGTTAAGGAGACATGCTGACAAGACTTCTTGTATATACAAATAACATTATACAACCAAATAAGCTGGATTTACATATTTAAAATAATATTAATATAAATAATATACAACAAATATATATGTGAAAACAGTTAAAGAAAAAGGCCATGGATTTGAGAGATGGAAAAGATGAACTGGTTGGTGGTGATTCTACCCAAAATGCTACGGTGTTGGAATGACTTTTCATCTGGTACTGAAGACAAACCAAAAAGACCATTATCCTTTTCAAAGAAACCCACACATAGAGAAGTCAGTAGTCCACACAGCAGAATATGGCGTGTACACTAAAAAGTATGAAGGAGCAGATTACAGAGGGGGATTTAAGTGGGAGACTCATGAAATAGACAAAATATTAACTTGGCAAGAATGAATCAGGAATGGGGTTGTAGAAATAAGGAAACTGATGTAGACCCAAGAGATGACCCTCATGGATGAGCAAGCCGTGGATGTCATAGAAACAGCACTTATGACTATGGGAGTCTGTGTGAGGACAGGTGCTTGTGACCATCAAAGTCTGTTCATGGAGGAATTCTGGTCATAGGCTAGGGCAGGGTTCCCACACTGAAGGCTGAAAAACTACTCAAACAAGGGCAGCTGGATTAAACAAACAAGCATGAAGGAGATAAGGTTTGAAGATGAGCAGTTCTTGGTTACCTATTTAAGGACTGGCCAAGACTGTGCTTCATGGTTCAGTCCCATTTCTAAGATACAGCAAGTGTTGCTCTTTTCTTCCTTTCATACTCTCAGCTAGAATATAAACTGATAATATGACTACCCCACAGTACGATTAATGGGAAAGTTTTTATTGTAAATATGAGAGAAAGAAAATAGCCAGAGGCATCTGGAAGAGTTCAAAGCAAAGACAGAAAGTAATAGACTGGTAGAATGAACAAGTCCAGCAAACTAGACCCTGCCGTGAGAGAATCAGGAGAGAGAGAGAGAGAGAGAGAGAGAGAGAATGAGAATATGAGCAAAGAAAGTGAGGGTAAAAGAGGAAACGTAGCCTGAATAGCAGGGTTATAAGGAGAATAAGTGGCTGGGTGAGGGAGTTTAGGGTAAGAGAGAAAGGGAGAAGAGTTGGGGATGCTGCCATAGACTTTGAGATGTATAACAGGTACCTGTGATACTGAAGGAGCCTGGAGGACAGAATGTGCTTTGGTGTGCTAATAATCACCACGGACAGCCATTTGTCCCTTCTGCCAGTGATAAGGGAAATGGCTCCTTTGGTAGAGAGGAAATGGCTTCACAAGTTCCTGAAGAATGCTGGGTTTTATCTAAATGCCAGAATTTGGGGACCTGGAGTTTCCTTTGGACCTGACAGGTATCACTGTTTAAAGTTGAGTTTCCCCATGGTAATGTGAAAACCTCAGATCCACGTTGGAAAACTCAGTTGGTGGGATAAAGGATGAGAGGAAGGGGACAGGGCAAAGTGATGGAGAGAGAGGAGGGGAGAGAGAATGAAGAGGGAAGGAGAGGAGGAAAGAATGGAAGGAGGGAGAAGAGGGGAAAGAATGAAGGGAGGAAAGAAGGGGTAGAAAGTAGAGAGGGGAAAGGAGACAAAGGGACACTGGGAGGATAAAAAGAGTGAGGAGACAGAGGAAGGCAGAGAGGAAATGAAGGAGGGAAGAGTAAAGAGAGAGTGGAGGGAGGGAGAGACAGAGGAGGAACAGCGGCACACCCCAGCCCAACCCTAGAACAAAACAACCAACTCCTGCGATTCTTTTATAAAACCTGGTACCAGGGCCTTTTAAAAGATTTCCCTCTTCTGTGTGGGTTGCTTACAGACTGAAAGAATCCTGCCCCCATCTCTCTCAGTCTGGGGCAAAAAGCAGAGCTGGTAATGGATTTGGAGCATAGCAAAGTCAACTAGGTGGGGAAGAGAAGACCACAGTATCAGTGTTAGGAGTTGGCCATGGCTGATGCATCGTTCGAAATATACATTCTACAGAGAAGGGGCTGGAGAAGGGGTGGTAGGCGGGCAGGAAAATGTAGTTTGTTAAAACATGACTTTCCAGGGAATTGATGAGTGGTTGGTTGTATTGGTTTTCATTTAACTATTGATTGAGAGTGTGTGTTCATAATAATTAATAATGGGCTAGTCAGTATGTGCACAAGAGAACAAACTCAAAGGCCGCAAACGTCGAGAAAAATATTCATTACACATCATTTTAAAACTCAGCACTTTCACTTTCACATGGAAGAGGATTTTGAAGAGTATTAAGATGAACATTCTCATGTAGAGGGTAATTAGATAATATTTATCACATGCCCAGAGATTAACCATATCCTTGATTAAAAATGACATGGCAATATAAGCAGAGATGTATATAGAAATTTGTGCGGAAGGATGTTTATCACGTTGCTACTTCTCGACAAAAGTTTTGAAAGAGCTTAAATACTCCTTGATAGAACCACAATTAAATATTCAAGATACTCTAAAAAGTTTTATTAGTCAGTACAGCTCATATTTTTTGAGCATTTAATAATGAAGCAGAATGTTCATTTTGTTACAAAAGTGATACTAAACAATTTGTACTTGGAAAATGATCTTGATTTTGTAATAAAACCAATATATGCTTTATAGGTCTGTGCAAAACAGAGAGCTTCCAGAGCCTGTGATTATGGATAATTATGATCCTTGTGTGTATTCCTTGGTATTTTCCAAATGTTCTTCAGTGAAGTTCACCACTTCCTCGGAAGGAACAAAACTCCCGCCTCCTCATGACCTCCTCTTCCAAGTGCTCACTTCACCTTTGTGTCAGTCTCTGCCTTGGCAAACTTAGTCTTTCCCATTTAACAATGAGCTTTAATTTTCCTTATTCATCTACATATTAACTCATCAAATACTGAGTACTTGAGACAGCGTAAGGATGGAGCTACATATAATAGATCAACGTAAGGAAAGCCATATACAACACTATAGCCGACATAACCTTGCAACACTTACGAGATGAGAAATAAGGCCGAGGCATCCAGTCTTTCCACTTCTGTTCAATACAGTGCTCAAATTCTTAGCTAGGATATGTGCCAGGTACTGTTTTAGGTGTGCTGTTCCTTATAAAGCAAATGAACTAAACCCTTGATTCTTTGAATGTGTGGCCCAGGCCACAGTTTGTCCTGGTGAGTTTACACTTGAAAAGAACAGCTATTTTTTCTTTTTTTCTTTTTAAAAAACATATTTTAGTTAGAACAGAATGATGTCACTTCCCCTGTACCAGCCCCTCCCGGGTCTCCTCCTCCAACTCCCCACCCCATGACCTCCACTCTCAAATTAATAGCCTCTTTTTCTTTGATTTTTGTTATATGTGTTTTCAGGTATGCACAGATACATAAATACAATCTGAATTTTTAAGGCTGGGGTGTTCTGTAACCAACTGCTCGATTGTGTGTGTGTGCTTGCATGTGCACACGTGCGTGCATGCACATGCGTGTGCACTCATGCTCCGATTCTAAAACTAGATAAAAACACACAAAAAAATAAAATTATAGATCTATCTCCGTGATGAACATATGAAATAATTCTCGGTGAACTATTTGAAAACCAAATTAAAAATCATATAAAATACTATCATTCATCATCCTCAAGTTGGCTTGATTTCAGAGATGCCAGAGGTAGCTCAGCATACATAAATCAATAAATGTAATACAGCATATCAGTAGACTAAGAGACAAAGATTGCATGCTCCTGTCATTAAACACAGAAATGGTCTTTAGCATAAATCCAGCATCCATTTATGACAGAAGTCATGGGCAGGGTAAGGATCAACATGATGAAAGCTACAAGTCTATAGTCAACATCATGCTTCATGGTGGGAAATCCCAGAGCATTCCAGTTAAGATCAGAAATAAGACAATGGTGTCTACTCCTTCCATGTCTATCAATATAGTGCTCAACGTCTTTGCTAGAACAATAAAACAAAGGATACAAGTCGAAAAAGAAGTCAAACTGTCCTTATCTTCAGATAATATGGTTCTATATACAAGAGACCCTAAAAGATCAATTAAAAACTTAATTCTTAAAACTGATAAACATTTTCAGGATTTATACAAAATTATTGCATTGAAATCAGTAGCCTAGCTATATACCATTGATGAACACAGTGAACAAGAAATCAAGGGATTAATCCCAGATGCGATCGTTACAGTAAAATAGAATAAAATACTGAAGAATAAACCTAACCAGTGAAGGGAAAGACCTCTACAATCAAAAATTTGAGACACTGGAGAAATGGAGGAAGACACTGGAAGATGGAAAGATCTCTTGTGTTCATAAATTACAATAATTTATATTGTGAAAATGTCCATCCAACCAATGCAATCTACAGATTCAGTGAAAATAGTAATAAAAGTTCCAGGGTCATTTTTCAAAGACAGAAAAAAATCTTACAACATATATGGATGTGTGTATGCATGTATGCACACACACATACTCACATAGAGTCAAAGCAATACTCAACAGAAAGCAAACTGTGAGAGGTGTACCTAATCATAATCTAATCATAATCTCAAGTTATACTGCAAAACCCCAGTAATAAAGACAGCAGAGTTCTGGCACAAAAATGGAAATTAGAGGTCAATGAAGGAACCGGATGTAGATCCACAACTAAGCTGGGAACTTCCTGTTGGCTAGCTTTTAAAACTAGAGCCTGCTATTTAGGCAGCTAGGGAGAAAAAGCATTGGTGGTCTCCCCAAGATGTGAACCCTGGAAGCCAAGCATACAACACCTGGGCAAGTAGTCAACAGTTGTTGGTGTGGGGGGGGCTTAACCAATAATCCTCTGGTTATATTTGAAACCCCCTAGCTCATAGGGAATCAATGGCTGGGAGTATAAGCCCAGTTCACAGCTCATGCCTGTGGAAGTCACAGGCACAGGTAGGAAACTCTGCTCTTTAGACAAACTCACATCCGACTGCCATCTAGCCTTCTGTGCTTTATACCATAGACAGAAGCTGTTCTTAGCTTTAATCAGAGAAGCCTCCCTTTGTAGTGAAAGGTGGTGAATGCAAAAACTCATGGCTGCCAAAGATGCTGAAATTAAATGAGAATTGACGGTTCAGCCCTAAACAAGACATTCATAACTCACCATTTAAAGCTAAGGGATGCTGAATAAATGGGAGGGGCTAGGAAGTAAGGAAGAGCTGGAAGATATCAGAGGAAAGGATTATGAAAAGCCTCCTCTAGACTCCAAATCATGATTGCAGTCCCGAACCCACAACAGAAGTTACCTACAACAGGGCACATACAACTTTCTGTGAAGCAGGTCTGCTGGTATTGGATCTAATTAATTTTCCTTTCTAAACTTGTTTCCATTTCTACTTTATTTCTCATGGGAATTTTCACTTAGGTGGAATTCTCTTACCTCTTAAAATTTTAACAACATTCTTCTCGTGAAGTCTGCCTGCCGTTTTTTGCTGATGAGAAATCCGCTGTCACTCAAGGGCATTTGCGCTGCTCTGCTTTCTTCCCTGGTTGCTTTTCACATTATCTTTAGTTTTTAGAAACTTTATTAACATACATGTAGGCATGCATTTATTTGAATTTACCCTACTGCGGCTCAATATGTCTTTTATTTCTAAGTGAACTTACAAATCTTGTATAGTTGAAAGCTTTGCAATCATTATTTCTTCAAATTTAACCACATTAAGTTTTAACTCCTCTTATTGGGCAGCTTCGATTATCATACCTTTGAGTATTATCACAATGCCTTGACTCTGATTATCCCTGATTGCTGTTCCTTTGTTTTGAGACAGGACCTCACATAGCCTTAGCTGGCCTAAAACTCACTATGTCATAGAATTTGATATCAACCCACTGACCCTCCTGCTGCCATCCCCTAAGTGCTCCGATTTCAGGCGTGAACATTCAATACCAGTTTTCATACTGGATGGTTTTATTACTGTATCTTTAAGTTCAGTGACATTTCTCATTCTACTATTGAGAACATCCTGTGTAGTTCTTAATTTTGCTTTTCCCACATTTTGGTTTTAATATTTCCTTTTGGGTCTTTTTAAATGTGTCTTATTTCTCTGCAGCTACTTTCTGTGTCACCATTTATCTCAACATGATCACCCTTCCATTTTGGACTCTGGCTTAAATGGCATTTTTTAATATGGTTCTGACATTGTCTTCTGATGTTAGTGTGTGCTGAATGTTATGTCTCTGGCAAGCTGAATTGTCCTGATATTTCTTTTGTTTTGAATAATTTTTCAGGTTATATTCTGGAAACATTGACTACTTGCTGTGAGGCCCTTGGTCTTAAGCTTTAAAGAAATTATTAAGCTGATTGTATCTAAGTAGACAAATGATTGAGTTGGATTTGTTCAGACCACAAATTCTAGGGGGATTTCTGAGATACATGGTTCAAATATCAATTCCATTTTGAAAGCCACTGCAGTGCGGTTTGGAGTTGTTTCGGTTGTGTGCCACGGGGAATTAATGCAACCGAGGCAGCGTTCTGCTTCATGCATCACTTCTGAAAATCTGGCATATATGGTTTAGGTTCAGATACATGTGTGAAAAAGCCAACAGTGAGCCAAGCACTTGCTCTCTGCCTTGGTATAGCGTCCCTAGCTCTCAGCTGCTCAGCTCCCCTGGTACTTTCCAGCTGTGAGGATTGTCTTTCTTGGCTTCTAGCCAGACATTGTGGTTTTGCATTACCTATATTCTGCTTATATTTTGCTTTGTTCCAAGGTCGAGTGGTTTGCAAGGGGAGGCGGGTGGAGAAAGGCAAAGAGAAGCAATGTGAATTCCTCCTGTTTTTGTTTCTGTGTGAGGCACCTGTTCCTCCCGTATTGCCATCAATTCTGCCATGGCTCTTCTCATACTGCTATTGAAGCATCCATGAGTTTTCTTTAGGACTGATGAATGAGAAGATGAAAAGCAAAACAAACTGCAAGCAGCAGCAAGAAATCCAAGGGAGTTTTGGCACTCCTCCTTCCTTGGGACAGTTTTCTGTCCCTCTGACTAGAGAGGCCTTCTCTCCAAGTTTTCTTTGCCACCTGATATGTACTTCTGGGTTTTGGAGCTCAAAAGTAACTGTGAGTCAGGTCCTACTGTTTCTCAAATTTCACATCAGCATTTGACTGTCAGAGTCCACAGATAGTTGCAGCATGAGGCATGCATGCTATTTAGTATGCTTAGTTACTTTTCATGAGAGAGACAGGAAGCAGTGAGTTTGGACATTGCATGTAGAACCTGGACTCTTTCTTCGTAAGGCTACATTGCCTTGTATATATGCATCTCCAATTTGGTGCAAAACTAGAGATGTGAAAATCTGTGGGCAGGCATGTATCTGTTTATCTTTAGCATCTTAGCATGAAGTCTGGGGGAAGATGCGCCCTTAAAAATTTGAATTAAATTTCTCTCCATCTTAGCAAACCTTTTCCTTAATGGATGAAGGTTGATAGTGTTTTTTAATGGTGCATCTTTAGGGAATGATTTGGTGCATTATAATGTTCTTGCTAAAACCAGCTGTGACCTAAATGCCCAAGTGTACCACCTCAGGCACCTCACTTGCTCAGAAATAATTTAATCAGAGGGCACGATTCCCCCACTCACTATTGCCTGGATTCTAGAAGGCAAAAAGTGCTGCAGATTTACCTATAGTATTAGTCTTTTCTGCATGGCATCTTGGTCTTGTGGGCAGTCAAATATGGCTTTCAGTGCAAAGGGGTCCACATATTTAAATAGAAAGATGTTTGAAAAAGCTTCCCTGCATCCCTAAAGATGAAGAGAAGTATCTGTAAGTGTGAGTCATGTGTTAACTCATCCATTAGAAGAAGTTAGAACGGAGCCAAACTAATAAAATCAAAACAATAGGGTCATTAAAAGGAGCGGTGAAAAGTAGCGTGTTAAGTGGGTGCTAGAACGAAGACACCCACTGCCAGGCACTTCGCTGCCATCTGTAGAATATTAGGGAGACTATAGTAAGAATAATGGCAGATCTTAGTTAGCTCTGTCTTCTTCCTCAGTACCCTGTCCTCTACCTAGAGGAAGTATATAAACAAAGAGACCCAACTAGCGTTCAAATTGTAGGCTGTTTACTTTGAATTGTGGCTGTGCTGCAAAATGAACACCAAGATGTTGTACTTGTTTGCTAGTCTGCTAGCTAGACTTCAGGAAACCAATTACTTAAATGATGGAGTAGCAAAATGAGGAGTATTTAAGGAGTTCTTTTGTTGCCTCGGGCTGTGATTGGCGATGTGAAAGTGAGAAGGCTTTAAAAAATTAAAAAGACAATTATTACTCCAGCTTTCCCAGTAAGACATGGGAATAAGCCGAATGCTGGACCCCCGCATGTCTCATTACCAGAAGTGCTGAAAAGCCTGTAGACTTAGAATTGCGACTGTGGCTAACAGAAATCACACTGGAGACAGAACAACCATTTCTGCCTGAAAACAAAACAAAATGCAGCCAGAGGATTCTTCTTTGGAGCTTTTGCGCCAAATAGAACTTTGCGAATATATCTAGGCCGGCTTTGTACTCGCTGGATCCTTACAGTCACAGGGGGATTAGTAAATGTCAAAATAATGTGAAGTAATTATCCACCGAGACTACCTAAACTATACAAAGAAAGGAGTTTTAAAAACATCCTTCAAAACATTCTCGCCTTAACTCGCAGCTATTTGGTGCGATTTCTCCTGCTTTGGGTAATTTTCTTGATTTCTAGTCATTGGAATGCTTTAGTCCTAAAATGAGACAATATTCCAAAATCATTAGTATTTCCCAAGTGTCTTGATTTTTGTCTCTTCTTTTAAAAATGTATTAGTTCCTTGAGAATTTCATGTGCTTTGATCATATTCACCCTTCTTCCAAAGTTTTTTCTAGCTCCATTTCCCTTCCTGGCCCACTCAACATTGTGTCGCCCCCACCCCCCATTGAGGTCAATTTGTGTTACTCAAGTATTCTTGGATGTATGGCCTCCGACTAGAATGTGGTAGATTTACTTTTAAAGAAAACTGACCCTTCCTCTCCCAGTAGCTAAGAATTGACAATAGCTTCTCAGCTAGGAATGGAACTTCATACCCACCTCCTTTCTCCATGCCTGGGTTTGGTTTGGTTTGGGTTCGCACAGGTATTGTTATTGGTGTGGCTGAGAGTTCATTTATGTGGCTGCCCTACTGTGGCCAGAGAGGCTGTTTTCTTGTAGTCATTCACTACCTCTGACTCTCACACTTTTTCCACCCCTTCTTCCACAATGACCCCTTTGTCTTGTGGGAAGGGGAGGTGTTTACGTTTCAGCTCAAGCTGGGTATTCTGAAGTCCTTATTCTCTGCACCTTGGCCGGTTGTGGGTCTTTATTTCAATTTTCATGTACTGCAATTAGAAGATTCTCTGATGAGGGTTGAAAGGTGAATTAGTCTGTGGGTATAATCATAGGTTCTTAAGGAGTTGGCTTAGTATTTTCTCCCTTTACCAGAAAAATAGGATAGGTTCTTTCCTATGGTCTATGACCTGTCTAGCCACAGGTTCTTTGACTGATAATGATGACAGGTGTGGCTTTCAGCTTGTGGAATGGTCCTTAAATCCAATAAGAAAGTGATTGGTTACTCCCGTGACATTCATGCCACTATTGGGCCAGTAGACACGTCTTGCCAAGCAGATTGTTATTGGAGCTCACAGAGTTCACAGCTGGGAAAGATTGATTACTCTTCCCTTGCAGAGTTTTGCATACTACCTTTCTGGCACATTGAAAGTTAGACAGTGGGGATGATGTTTCCAGGTCGGTAACTGTTTGATTTCTCCATGTTTCGTGGCTTACGTGTGCGTGTCTTCAGTGATAGGGTCTCATTGTCATGTTCTACAAGAAAACCAAGAGCATTGGTAATATCTTGTAATGCTTGGGGTCCTTAGGACCTCACTGACCAACACCTCTAAAAGAAGTAACCAGTTGGCTGAGCAGTGGTGGTGCACGCCTTTATTCCAACACTCAGGAAGCAGAGACAGGCAGATCTCTATGAGTTCAAGGCCAGCCTGGTCTACAAAGTAAGGTCCAGGACAGTCAAGGCTGCACAGAGAAACCCTGTCTCGAAAAAAAGAAAAAAGTAACCAATTCTTGGCAGTAGATTTGTATTTCTTAACTTGTGTTTTCTATTAGGGATATTGTTGCTCTACTATAGGATAACTCCATGTCCTTGTTAGCTTTTTTTTCCTTCAACTTGACCCAAAGTAGAGTTATATGGTAAGAAGAGACTGCAATTGAGGAAATACCACCACCAGATTTGCCTGTAGCAACTTCTATGGTACATTTTCTTGATTAATGATTGATGTGGGTGGATCCTGCTGACTGCGGGTAGTGCTACTCTGGGCAAGTAAGTCCTGGATGGTATAAAAACACAAACAAAACAAAACGAAAAAGCCAGGTTGAGCGACCCATGGAAAACAAGCCAGGAAGCAACATTCTTGTGCCTCTGTGTCAGTTTCTGCCTCCAGATTTCTGCCTTGTGCTCCTGCTCTGAACTCCCTGTGAGAGATCACAAACAATAAGCTGAAATAAGCCCTTTCCTCCCAAGGTAACTGTGGATCATGGTGTGTTATCACAGCAATAGAAACCCTAACTGAGACACTTCATTTTTACTCTTTTTATGTATGTGCAGAGATATGTGTATGTGCAGAGATATGTGTATGTGTATAGATAAGTGTATGTATGCATATAGATATATTCTAGGAAGCTTCGAAAGTAGTATCTATTTGGCTTTAAATAGATTCATAGAATTTCTGAATAAGTACTATGTGTGTTCCTGTTTGTGCACATATGTGTGTACACATGTGCATATGTATTATGTAAATGTCTATCCATTGCATATGTGTGCATATGTCACATGTGAAATTGTCAATATGGTATTCTGCATATGCGTATGTATGGATATATACATTTATGAATGTCGGAACATATGGTCAATTATGTGTTCATGTGTGTCTGCATGAACACACATGTATATGGCTGTGTGTTATATATGTGAGTGTGTGCAAATGCAAACAAATTTTGTGTGAGGTCCTGATTCTGAGTGCATGTGTGCATGTGTTATGTGCAGATGCTATGTATATGCTTGCTTGTGTATGTTCAGGTGTGGATGTGTATACATACATATTGAGCTTCTGTGTACATGCCAGTGAACATATATGCATGTATGTTTATGCAAATATGTGTATGTACATGCATGTGCATTGTATACATATTTGTCAGTGCATGAATAAATATGTTGATGATTATATGTTCATTTATATGTGAGCATATGTGTGGTAGTTTGTGCATATGTGGCTGTGTTGTTTTGCATGTTTGTGTGTGGTTACATGAGTGAATGCATTAGTGTGCTTGTATAAATGTGTGTGTTTATGTGTGTAAATGTGTGCATCTGTGTTCATATATTATGTACTTGTGTATGCATGCATTTGAGTTCCTTTTTGCATATATATATATATGAAATAGTGCTATATTTGTATGGATACATATGTGTGCATATTTTTGTTTTCAAGTCATTATGAGCATGTGAACATATATGTAAGTACGTGTACACATTACTTTATGTATAAATGTTGGCTTCAGAGAATCTGGATCTGTGTCATCCATGTGGGTACTTAGTTATGTGTAATTGTGTTTGTGTACATGTATGTACTTTTGCATTCATGTGGAAAATATGTACCCACATGTGTGTCCATTTGTGTGTTCATGTGTGTTACATCTATGTGCACATGTGTTCATTTGTTTGTGTGGATATGTATAAGAAAGTCATTTTGTGTTTACATCTTCATGTGCCTTTGTGCTCATGTTTGTGCATTTATACCTCTGTGGCTTTGTTTAACTCTAAAAGTTTTTGGGTATATGTCTGTGTATTCATGTTTACATATTTATGTGGTCCAATGTGCACATATGTATATGTGTTTATGTGCTCACCTGTCTGCACTTGTGATTTTGAACCTGATTTATGTATTTGTGCCTGTTTGTGCACGAGTGGTTTTGTGTACATATGAATGTTTCTGTGTGCATATTTGTTTTGCATATGTGTTCATGTGAGCATGTTTACATGTGTACACATGTTTGTGTGTGCTCATATCAATGTGAATATATGTGCACATATGTGCTTGCTGGTTTATGTGGGGGTGTGCATTACATGTGCATACATATGAGCCATCTGAATAGCAAGTTTTTTTAAACTTTTGACTGAAGTTGATAAAGGTACACTGATTGAGCAGGTTAAGCGGTGGTTGGCAGCTGTTAATACCCTTAATGAATATAGATGGAAAACATTTACTAGATAACAAATCAGACTGTAGCAAAGTTGAACCTTGTGAAAATAAATAAAAGGTATCCTTGAAGGTGAAAGATGTGGAGCTTTTGCTGTCTGTCCAGCATCCTCAAGCAGAGTTAGCTTTTCATACTGTCAATCCACATGGGGCTGACTCAGACCCCAGAGGTCAGTCCTCAGTCTCACTTTCATGAAGGTACTACAGTCTGTGGCAAGAAACCAGTCTGTTGTGGATGTCCATGCCATCCAGAGGTAACTCCTCTGTCTCACTTTCGTGAAGGTGCTACAGTCTCTAGATATGGCTTGAAGCAATGTTTTTTTCATATCCACGTTGCTAGTGAACAATGATCACATTTCTTGCACCCCTACGCTTGTGCTAGCAATGAGAGGTAAAGTTCTGGGCTTAATGGACCGCAGTCGTTATTGTCAAAGTGACATTTGTGTTGCTGAAAGCTGTCAGTCTGCGTATGAGGACATCAAGAATCACCTAGCACTGCGCCAGAGAACGTCTCAGTTTGTTACTGTCTCCCATCTTTGTTCTCCTAGCTCAGTGCCAGGAAAACAGCAAACAGGAAGAGTCTAAATATAAGAGGACCAGGTTGTCTTTAAGTGCATGTGGGTTCTCAATGCATGAAGAAGAATGGTAACGTCTTTCTTGTAGCACTGAGACCAGTGTTAATTAAAACCAGGTTTACAAGTTTGGTACAAACTATAAAAAACAAAACAAAAACTGGATACATGTTCTTACTCACTATACATACACCCTGCAGGTAAATCTTGCACCTGGAGTTGTTTCTTTTCAGCAAAGAAGAAAATATAATGTGGTCGCCTGTCTCTTTGAGGGTGACATCTTTACCCAGGTGAAAGCAGATTTAGAATTCATTGACTTCCATTGCAAAGGAATTCAGTTTTATGGGAAATGCTAAGGTAACAAACTGATACAACCTCTTTTATTATATGAATTCTGTCTATTTATAAATGGCTTGGTATTGCCAATAGGATTAACACTGTATGAAGTAATTCCAAATAACTTGATTTCAGAATTATTTTTTTACCCCTGTCTTATTGGACTAGAACTATGAAGCATGGCTATGAGAAGGATGGCCCAGTAAAATGCATACATAGTGTGGCATCTATATGTTTGACTTCTAACAGCCTGCTCATGCTGCAGGACATGTGGACAGAGGAATACGTGGATACTTCACGCTTCTTGAATCAGTGCAGGCCCATTCCCATAGGCTACCAGCTAACTTCTGCTCCAAAACCTAAGACCCTTCACTGCCTTTCAAGGTAACTTTTTACATTCTCCCCATCTTTGAAAGGAATAAAGATTGCTTTCATGCTGAGGAGCCAGAGGTGTTTGTGGTGTCTGTCTAACTTTTTCCTGATGCCAATTGGCACATATGTTCTGTTTGTGATTATTATAAATCATAGGCATGATTACTCCTTTCTTTCAATGCAAAAATCAAAACTAAGACACTGAATGTGGACTTAGCATATAATCTGTGTACTAGATGCTCCTGATGAGCAACAATAGCGATTACTGCAACTGTTATTGCAAGAACACTGTGTACTATGAAAACAAAGGACCAGGAAAAGATGATGCAACAATGACAGTGGTGACGTCGCTACAAAGCAACAAGGAAGGCATTGTTGTGGGATACCTATACACTGTGTGAAGATGGGTTGCTGTGATTGGTGTAATGAAAACCTGAACGGCCAATAGCTAGGCAGGAGGTATGGGTAGGCAGAGAGGAGGAGGGATCAAGGTACAAGAGAGAGATGCCAGGAGACATGGAGGAAGCAGAATGGGCAGTACGTGACAGAACTTAACAGAAATGGGTTAATGTAAATTATAAGACCTAGTTAAAAACAAGCTTAGGCCAAGTTTTCATAATTAATAAGAAGTCTCCATGCCATTATTTGGGAGCTGGCTGGAGGGACAGAGAAAGACTCATTACATAGCATGTCTTGTCTGAAACAAGACAGTCAGAATTCAGTAACCTAGATGCTATAACACCATTCAAATCCCAGTGTCTTCATAAAATAAAGTCAGATTTCATTCATAAGAAATCTTGTGCAAATGTCTCAGTGGGGTATTTCCTCAGAAAACAAACGCTGTGCCAAAGAGCAGCTTCTAAGAATCCTTAACTTCTGACAGAATAACTGGCTGGAGATGAGTTGATGCCCTCGTGGTTGGACAGAACCAGAGACAGACAACCATCCTATTCAGCGAGATCATCAACAGAACCTAAACCAATATCTACAGAGTCGTGGAGGAGAAACTAATTCTGGCTGGTCCTACAAAATTAGGTCCTACAAAACATTATTGAAAAGCTGACATTAAGTCCAAGCCTCTGGGAGCAGAAGGCTACCCAATAGGAAAAAAATATGGAAGTAGAAGTCTTAGTTTTTTGAGACAAGGTTTTTCTGTGGCTTTGGGGCCTGTCCTGGAATTAGCTCTTGTAGTCCAAGCTGGCTTCGAACTCACAGAGATCTGCCTGCCTCTGCCTCCTGAGTGCTGGGATTAAATGTATGCACCATCACTGCATGGTAGAAGAGAAGTCTTAAGAAGAGAGAAGAGTATTAGCCCAGACAGAGTTTTGGAAAAGCATGGATGTCAACAAACACAGAGGAGGGTGGGGAGGAGATATAGACCCTAGGCTTCAGAAAAGTAAGGCTCAGGTGGAAGAACGCACAGCGAAGCTGGGAGGAAGATGCGGCTGGGTAAAAGAGGGCACAAGGAGTCTTAATTTTAAAAGATCAAGCATGGGTGTAGAACACTGGAGGAAAACAAAATAGGAAAGGTTTTGTATTGGGTTTGGAGAGAAGACAACACACGTGTACAGTAACAGGCTGTGGGCAGGCTCAGCCAGCTTTCTGTGTAGTGGAAGGGACCGAATTCCTTTCTCACTTTTACCAGCCTTCTCCTCTACCCCTCACCCCCATCTGGCCCCAGTCCCTGAACTGAGGCTGTTGATCATCAGCTGAAAGAGCCCCTATCTTCCCATGCCTACCTCCTCTGTTCTGGTCCTTCCTAAGAAAGGACTCCATTGCTCTTGTCACAAGTGATGAGGTTTTGGTTACATGTTACCTTTTCTGTAAGGATTAACAACTGTGGTAGAACTGGAAGACCTGACAACCCACTCCACAAATATCTGCTCCAACATGCTCGTGACTACTTTCTTCACAATAGCCAAGCAATGGAAACAACCTAGAATTGGGAAGCTGAAAAGCATATGATTTTTTATAGGAAATCCCTTTATGTTTTCATGAATAAGTCCAACTGTTTTAGATATCTCCTTGATGGCAATAAATAGCACTATCGTGAACCAGATGGGTCAGTCAATTCAATTAAGTAGATTGCTTTGCCTAGAATGATCAAAAGCATGTCAGTGTCCTTCAACTCTGCATTCCTACACAGCCCCGCCCCGTTGGCAGCAAGAACTGTTTCAGAGACTGCAGACCTTCTGGTTATTAACTAAGCGCTGTTGTCTATTTTGAACAAGATTAGTTTGCACCATGATGTTGAATCCCTTCATCCCCAAAGTGTCTCTCGTACAGGTCTGAGCAGTTACACTGTCAATAAAAGAAGCTTCCAAATTACCGCAACACTGGGAAAAGGGATCCGATAGCAAAATCAATGAGACTTAACAGCTGTAGTGCAATGCTTTCCATCAGCTGTCAATTAAGCTCCAAGACTTAATTGGTTCTGTGGTTAAAAATACACATGGCTGATGAGTATTGGCACCAGGAAGCAGATTGACACATGTGAATCCAGGAGTTTTGTCTTGTGGCTTCATTTACTTTGTGTAGTTCCAAGCCCCTTGCCCTCCCCCCGTCCCCTGCAGACAAACACCGCTCTCTGTTCTTGAAGAAGCATGTCATTCAGTCTCTAAACAGAAACAGAAACCGCTAGCCAGGTTTTCTGTAGAAAGGGCACAGATACTAAGCTCAATATTGGCTTGGAGTCCTTGTGCGGAAGGTTTAAATTGACTCTGTGTTGCCAAGCTATTTCCTGTGAATCAAATGACTGCAAGGCAGCATCACAGCATTCAAGAACCTTGAAGCTCTTGTTTTAATTCTTCTATTAATTGCACCAAGTGCATGAGGAGAATGGGAGGGGAAGAAGTTCGGAGACAGTCTCTTCGGCAGACATTTGTTGAAGCCTGGTGTAAGCATAACAGCACTCAAAATAAAATGCGACAGGAAGTGGAGATCAACAGAACCCTCCATCTACAGGAGAGTTGTAAAATCTAGCAAGCAAGCTTCACTAACGCAGTTCTGATGGGAACAGGGGGAAGGGGAAGGACAGGGCAGCAGGGGACAGAGATAGGAAACACTGAAAAGCTGGGTCCCACGGTCTTTCGATCTGTGTGTGCTGGCTAAAATGTAAACCGGTTCCTGGGTGGCCACTATCAAGGCAAAATCCCGCCTAACTTCACAGCACCCCTACAACTGGACAGTATTGTCCTAGCAGCTTAGAACTAAGACAGATGGAGCTCACCAAGGGTGGTAGCCTTGCCAGACTGAAGAAGGGGTGGAATTCATATTTAAGCCGGGCTATGTCTGATTCCCAACGCTGGTGATGCACTACTCCCAGGGGCCAGGGAGAGGAAAGACACGCACAGAGTTGGCAGTGATATCCAGTGGAGACGATTGGACAAACCACAGTGTTGTGTTCGCCATGTAGGCAGAGCAGAAGCCATTTCACTTTTTGCTGTGATGAGTTTGTTTGAGGAAAGAGTCGGATAATCAAGAGACTGGGGGGTGGGGCTCATTTTCCTCCCTGAAAGACTAATGCTTCTATTTAGTTCAAATTTATTTGGTTTGGATGAGGAGAATGAGAGTGGACTCCTTTAGTTGAAAATATGGGACTGGAAAAAAGCTAACTTGTTCATTATAATAAATTATAATTTACAATGTAATATAAATTATAATTACAAGGAAAACCATGTGCAGTATTTCAACCTTTTTAAGAATAAACTCCCCAATGCTATTACATTTGAATATAATATATTATATCATATTCATCAAATATATATGTATGTATATACTGCACATAACATTGGTACTGTGTTCCTTTCATGGTGTAGATGAGGAAACTGAGACAACCACAGTCAAGACTGTTTCTTCCCAGCCTCCTCTGGTTAGTGTGCTCTAGGGATCTGAATGCAAGCAGACCTGATGGCTGTGTCTGGGATGAAACTTCTGTCGACGGTGCCTCTCCACCCACCTGACTATAGTTACTGGAGATACTGGAATCTTACTTGGAGGCCACTCTCTTCTCTGCCTTTCAGAGATCCCACGTCCTCTAGGTATGTTAAGCATGCTTAGGTCAGCAGATCAGACTCACCTCTGTTGGGGGAGCTGGAACCTTCCCTTGCTTTTCTGATCACTTCTATTCTTTTTCTCGGTTTCTTGGGGGAGCATTTTCCTCTTGTATCCTACTCCTTTATTCAAGGAAAAGGGTCTACCTGAATTATTCTCCCCAGGAAATCAGATCTGCGATGCTCAGAGCCATGCTTCCTTTTGTCAACCTCCAGTCTGCCCCTGGGTTCCTGGAAAATCTAGAGAAATGGCTGGGCTAAGGTTCCCTTTGTAAGGCTTCAGTGTGTCCTCCCCAGATCTACCCAGGCATGGTGCTGTCTTGGCTGCCTTCAGGGGCAACTCTTGCTAGGCTCTGATGACAGTTTTCCCCTTGTCACCTGCCACCGTGCTTGCTGTGACCCATCGTCTGAACTGTTCTCTACAGCTGAGTCTCTTTTCCCACTCCTCAAGTGACCTGGGGCCTAGATCCAAGTTGAGGTTTCAGATTTGATGAGGAGAAAGTGTGTGTATGTGTGTGTGTGTGTGGGGGGGGGAACAGGGATGTAATGAGAGGGGTTGGAGGCCGTAAAGAGGAAGGGAATGAAGGAGCTGAGAAGGGACAGAAGGGAACTAGAGAGAAGAGAGAATGGATGGGGAGAGAAAGAAGAAAAGACGTGGAGAAAATGAAGCCTGACATTGTAAAAGCAACTAAAAACACGCTAGCTCCGCTGTATCCCCCAGCTAGCAGCTGCTGTGTCCCCAGTCACTCAGTAGAAGCAAATAACTCGACGGCTTCAGAAACCCTACAGATAACTTGAATGGTTATGGGATTGGTCACCACAGTTTCTAAGAATGCCTCCTAAGTATGATCAGTCTCTGTACTGTTTCCTACCTTCCTCTCCAGAAAGTCATTTTCTGCTTCTATTTGAGTTTCCTTGTTCTGTTGGGGACAATGATCTTATTTCCACTAACTATACTGTAGCAAATGTTTTGATAAATAAAGGAAATAAGAATGTCCCAGGGTGTGCCTATGCCTCGACCAGCAGGCAACTTGCTGAGAAATTGTCACCAGTGAGACCTATATATCAACACTTTTATTTCTTTGTTGAATACCTATAAAATGAGACTATATACAGGTTGCAGTGAGATATTCAGCCTGGCCTTGTGTGTGATATCTGCCCCCGGGGAGGGTTATAAGCTATTCCAGGGAAAGGGACATTGACACAAATTATGATCATGGAAGAAAAGTGGGAAAATGATCTTTTTAAGAAGAGAAATGGAGAGGTGCTGTAGGAGTCAAGATATCACTTAGGCAAAACTTTGTGTTCCCAAAAGGTGGACAGGGGTCATAGGTCTACTAACTAAAGGGGTCCATGCAAGGACCAAAGTCAAGGAGTGAGCAAGAAAAGCGCATGCTCAGGAGTAATGGACAGACTGTTGATAAGTCGATTTAAATTATATCACTTTACCGATGGGAAAGGACAGTTCACACCAGAGAACTCAAAGGAAAGCCCAGCGACTGGAGTCTTCTGTATTAACAAATGAAAGCTCCATTAGGAAACTGGAGGGTAGTGTTCAGCTTTTCACAGTTTCTATTTATCTACTCTTTGTGACCAGATCTTGGCTTTCCATCTCCATCTGATTGCTTCCCGCCTCCGCTACTCCCACATTGCTCACCAATGCAAGGCATTATTAAAACAGAAAGATATTCATTCCCTGACCAGGGACCTTATCGATTGTAAAACAGGGCTTCGGAGGATTGAGGAAAAGTGGGTTTGTAAGCTGGTTCCACAATGCTTGTTTAGCAACCCCCCATAAGCAGTCTGTCCTATGGATACAGAGATAAGTGATGCCCATGAGAGGATTACAGCCCAGACACAAGGCCATACATCATTCTAATCCATTCGCCGAAACATGGCGACCAGATAGGCATGGTTGGTTTTAGCTGGGGTGGCTTTGTCATCTTTGTAAGGATGTCTGACCATACTATGCTCACACAGCGGCAAGCATGGATCAAGTGCACAATGCCCAGATGCTGAGGCACTTCGGAAGAACTTCCTGCTGCCAGGTGTCTGGGGAAGGGGCAAAGGAACTTCATGAACAGGAGCTCCCCTTGAGCACAGATGTCACCAAGTGGTAACAGCGTTCAGTTAGTTTGCTTTAACAAAAGTCTTTATTTAATTATCTTACCTTTCAAAACATTTTGTTATGGAGAACTTAAGACGTGTGTTTGTGTATACATATACATGTGTGCATGTATAAGATATATGTATATATAAACATATATATGATAAATATATATGAAAGAGCACAGAGAAGTATAAAAAGCCTTCATGTACTTGCTGTGCAGCTTTAACAACTCTCACCTTTTTTTCTCTCCATTCCTATCCTACTTCCTCTTCTTCACACAGTATTTTAGGTAACTTTCAGATATCAGGTGATTTTCTCCATTCAAATTTTAGTATCTGTCTCTTACAATGACTCCACTTAAGTCAGTATTTTTCCACAGTGTAATTTGTATTAAAGTAGTTTAAAACATTTTCATTGTTTTTTGTGAATGATTATTTAAGCAACATATACCAAACCTAACATTCACCTACATCCCTGCTACCATTCTTTTCTGTTGTCCTTTTATAGTATAACGTATTAGGCATTTTTCTGTGTATAAATTAACACAACTGTATTTTAAATTTTATTTTACTATGTCATGTTTCTGGGTTTTTGTCTGTCACATGCCATGTATGCTTGTAACCCATAGAGGCCAGATGATAACACTTGATCCCCTGGAATTGGAGTTACGGGCAATTCTGGGCCACTGAGCACTAGGAATTGAACCCTGGTCCTCTGGAAGAGCAGGCAGTGCTCTTAACTGCTGAGCTGTCTCTCCACCTCAGCTTTATGTTTAACGCTGTTCTGCAGCCTGGTTTTTCTTCTTGATAACAAACTATGCACGTCCACATCCATAGCATTATATATGATGATCACATTTTGTATTGTGCAAACTGGTCTGCTAAGTTTCTACACACTCAGGAAACTTTGCTTCCTGAGTTTCCTAAACTTGTTTTGGTTGTTTTACCATTTCCCTTAGGGTTCTGGTCTTAGAGGGCTCTGTCCTCACAGACTTTCTCTGCTCTGCTTACTCTGTACCCATGGCTTTGGAAAGTGCTCCTCACTTATCAAATAGCCATTGTGTGGGGTTTTTGGTTCATCTTAAATTTAATTTTCTTTGATTTTATGTGTGTGTGTGTGTGTTGCCTGCATGTACGTCAGACTTTATGTATGTACCTGGTGCCCATGGATTCCAGAAGAGGGCACTGGATCCTCTGGAACTGGAACCACAGACAGGCGTGAGCCACTGTGTAGGGGCTGAGACTTGAACTCTGATCCTGGAAGAGGAGCCAGGTCTCTTAACTGTTGTGCCATCTCTCCAAGTCCATTGTTTTATTTTTAACTTTCAACAGTTAACACTTGGCAAAGTTATTTCTTGGTATTAAAGTGAAATAATTTATAACATGTTACTCTTGGATTTTTCTCCTAAAAAGTAAATTATCTTCCTGTTTGAAAAATCTGAGAATGATTGAAATCTGAGAAAGACTGAAAAACTGCACATGCATTATTTGTGAGGAGCTGACGATGGCAATACATGCATGAACATGTATGTTGTTTCATTAACTTGAAAATGGAAATTACACATTATTTATAGGTTAGCATGGCATCAGCACTTAGGCTTTCCTTATAGTGGACCCAGAAAGAAACTGTTTGCTACTCTGGATTTGAATGCGCTTTTGAAAACAGTTGTTTTGAGACATTAATTAACATGTTCACATAAGGTATAAATTAACTGAATTCTGGCAGGTGTGTTTGCCAGTGAACCTATCACAACCACCATCGTGTGAGGCATCCTCATCTTCCCAAAGTTCCTCATGTCCCTACTTCATGTTTTATTATTTTCAAGTAAATGCCATAGATTAAAAGAAATTTTAAGTCTAAAAAAATAAGTATTTTCATATAATCTTCAAGCAGACTGACTAATTCACTCATTAATACTTCTGAAGAATGCTCACCCTCTTTCCTTCCTTCCATCTCTCCATGTTGAAGGACATGACAAGTATTTAAAAGAAGAGAGACGTTATAATGATTGAATTCAGGAAATTTAACATTGATGAAATGTATATACCTGTTATATAGTACTGACTAAATCCACTAACTGGAGAGTTTACTTTGTAATGCCCTTCTTTCTGCCAAGCTGGATTTCAGTCAAGGAGAACAACACTTCAAAATACAACCAGTGACAATTTGTCCCATGATTTCACAAAATTTGTTCATGAAATTTGTTTCATGATTTCAGCTAACTTGATCTCTCGGTAGTGGTATTTGTTTGATTTCTCCATTGTTAAAGTTCCTCCATTGTAATGAGTAAGTGTCCTATGAGTACATATTTTGAGGTGCTGTGTATATCCTTATTGTTAGCAAATATTGACACATTGGTAAAATGGATTATAAGATCGTTTCTGCTCCAATTAATTACTACCTCTTTTTAAAACCAGAGATTTCCTGATTCTGTCTTTTCTGCCATGCTTCAATAAAAACCTATCTTACCTACCTTTCTTTCACAGGTTGTGGATTGTTTTTACATTGGAAGTGTTGCAATCTTTTCTTGTTATTTGTTTTTCTTTTCATATTAATGCTGAAGCCACGTGAGCTTGGCCAAGAGCAAGCCATTCAAAATGCCCCTGTGTCATCTTGGTGCACAGTGATGAACCAGCCTGCCTCCATCTTAGGACTGAAAACCATCTCTCTTTTTTAATTTTTTTATTAAAAATTTCCACCTCCTCCCCTCCTCCCATTTCCCTC